>JAZGTJ010006773.1:0-24186 GCA_036877575.1 Botia almorhae | reverse complement strand
GAGATATTCTGACAAAACAAAGATACAAAATTGATTTAAACTTTTCCGTCTGTTTTCTTATGATTCTTACACACTTTAAAATCTACTAAAATGGTTTAATTGAGTTAATGTTTTACATTTCATCCACAATGAAAGATCTGTTCCGAAGCCATTTCCTCTGTTTGGTTTCTTTACATGTTTATACTGTAATAATATAAGCAACTGAGAATAAATAGTCACGATATTTCTCCATTGCAGCAGGGGGCGGTGTTGCTTAAATGGCTATCCGCGTTCACGTCAAGCAAGAAAAAGTACATTTACCCGCGAATGTTTGAAAACATTTATCGGTGGTACAAATATATAAAAAATTGAGGGATTTTGGAAAATGGCAGGTAAAATGAAAGCATTCACGGACAGTAGTAATAAAACATACTCCGTTTGTGAGAGTGCGGCGGACAGCAGTAGCCGAGTGGAGGAAGATGGAGCAAGTGAAGGTCCAGCGGTGTTTATGTGTGGCAAATGCAAGCTGCCCATCGGTGACTCCTTGTCCTGGGCTGGCAGTGATGAGGAGCGGAACCAAATCTTGCTTAAACGTAAAATATTTATGATATCTCTGTTGCTTCTGTCTGGAAAATACTGGTTATTGCCCTGCATATACTTGTAATCCTTTATATGCGTTGTCTTGACTTTTTGCTTTATAATTTTCAGGGGTTAGTGACAATGTTGTCATAGGCAAAGAGCCCTTTGTTTCAGGTACCCGAAAAGAGCTTGGGTGGTAAGATACTTGCTTAGTATAGATTAAACTGCCAAATAAATAACGTTAACTTCCCGTTAACATAAAGTGGAACCCCTGCCTTTCTTTCTGTCTCTCTCCTTCAGCCTTGTTGTCAACCTCACTTGTCACGGCTGTTGTTCAGAATTAGGAATCATGTACATATCGACTCCAAAAACCCTTGATTTTAAGAGATCCCTTTTCTGCTTTAACGTTCAAACTATTGAAAGGTAAGTACCCTAACATCCACATTCTTTTGTGTCATTTAGCTATTGTCCTTTTGGAGGGGGTAACATGTTTACCGCTGTGTGTAATTGATCTAATAAAGAATTTGATTGGTTTCCCTCTGTAGTTATGTATTGGGTAGTCCAGGCCAGCAGATGCCAGATTTAGATCGCGAAGACACGCCAGTAACACTGGAATACCAAGACAATGTTGAGCAGCAGATGACTGAGGTAAAGTATCTGTTTTAATTACAGATCTTTACATTTATAGCAAGTAAACAGAAACCTTTCTAATTTTTCTTGTTTTACAAATACAGAGATTAATGCTTATGTTGAGTATGAAAAGAATATTGTTTTATGAGAGACGAAAAAATTGTTATTCTTATATACTCATATAATGGAGGACAAATTGCTAAATTGGAGAATAAATAGCAACTAAATTTTAAATGTTTTTTCTTCACTCTTTAAATAAATGAATTAATGTGTGGGTTTGTTATGTTTTCTTTTATGGTTAAAATACACTATGCATGTACGTATGTCTATGTTTGCGTTATTGTGTAACACGAGTAAACAGCAGAGGGCGCTTTTGTCGTGATGCAAGAGTTCTTTGTTTGGTCAGTGAGACCAGCAAACAATAGATAGAGTATAAGAATTTAATCAACAAAGAGGTGTAACAGTTATGTCTGTCTTTTAGAATTGAGGTACATATGTTCATTGTATTATTTATTTATGTCTATCTGTTTATGTCAAAATAAGTATTACTAGATGTCAGTATAAAATTTTAAAGTTTCTTGAAATATATGTTAGGATATATCTATAATGTTATGATTTAGTTATTTTCCAGATTGATTCGTTTAATATTGTTCTGGTGCATCTATGTGTTTTAATCAAGAAAATGGCTTTGTGTGTTATTTTTTATCAATGCAACATTTAACAGACACACAATTTGCTTTGTTGTCTGACCTCACATTCTCTTGTGCTTTCCAGATCAAATCTTTAGCTGTGATAATAGGACAACGGCTGCTGGAAATTGAGAATAACCTCCAGTGCAGTTCGGGAAAGTAAAGCGAGGTGTTAAAGAGCTGTTTTAAAGATCAGTATCTTTAAATATCTGTTTCACTGACTGAAAATTAACGTTGTCTGAATCCCACAATTCTCTTTGTCGTGTTGGTTGAGGTTTTGCAAACATATCTTCTTTCTGTTAGATTTGTCCAGGAAGGTATGTATTTGCTGTTTGTACATGCAAGCACTAAGACACACATCTGTAATATCACATCAATGTTATTCTGTAGATGCAGACTGACTCGCTGGTTAGCATATGTGTTTCTCCCCGTGTTGTTATATGTGATGCTAATATTTATGTGTATCTACTCTGATGGGCACGTGATAAATAAAAGGCTCAAGCAACACGTTGGATGTTTTTCCCTCCACTTGTTTGTTTTTGATGTTTAATCTTTTGCATCAAAACATCCCCGCCCCGTTCCTCTCCGAATTGGTTCATAACAAGTGGATGGTGCATGTGGAGTGGGAAGGGGGGGTGGGGGGGCTGAAGCCATTTGTTTTGTTTACAGTTCCTGTCTAATGTGCCTAGCAACACTCTCCACAAAGAGGCGGGTAAAAGATTCACATGGATACCCCAGAAGCTGCGAGCGCGCACCCCCAACCCTGCATGCTGGGGTAGCATAACAACAGCGCCTCGGACCAACCAGAACGCTGTATCCAAGGGCCATGCTGCCATGGAAACAAAGCGCGCATGCTACCACGAGAGCCTGTTGCCATCGCATCCGTCGTTTCCTTATTGGACGGCCAGCCAGCCAGCTCGCGTGTCGGGCCGCCAAGCTGGTGACGTGGAGGAGTCTCTCCTTCCCCCGCCCCCACCTGTCCGCGGAGAGTTGTCTTTCATGCTATCTTTGAGTTCCATTCATTCCCTCTGTAAACCCGGTAGCAATAAAATAGCGACTTTACTTAAAAACGTATACCACGTGATGCTGTTGCATCATGTTTGCAGTTTGTATTCTGCGGAGATGCACCACTCCGCACGCGCCGCGACTGCTCACAGTCACGCATTTTGGTTGTATGTTGTCTGTGTGTAGAAATTGCAATGAATTTATTTGTCTTCCTATAGCCCCCATTAGTTCACCTGCCCCGCCAGCGGCTGTCATTTTGATTAATGCACGCCGGCTGCAATCTCGGAGTGCATCGCGCGTGAACCGGAATGCTGATGCGCGGCACTTTTCCCTATGATCTTGCCCACCCCATCCACCTCCATCTCAATGTCCAGACACACACACACACACACACTTCGTCCTGGAGGACTGGGCGGGCGGTGATCAATAACGCAGACAGTCTGATTAAACGAAGGTTACCTCTTTGCAAAAGACCCGGTGGACGAAACGCGCGGTGAATAAAAACAAGCATTGTAGAGTCAAACCCTGCAATCACTGCCAAATTAAAAACTGGATTCGCTAGTTGTACAGTTCTTGCTAAAATGCAAATTCATTACAGTGTTTCAAAACCCCTCCGCAGTTTACGTGCCTGTCATTCCGTTTACGCAAGTGTGTTTGTTTGTTTGTATTCTGGTACATATTGTTCTGCAATTAGGACAGAAAACAACAGTGTCATCCAAACCATAATTAAGTGACGCTTTGCAAGGACAGTTTTGCTAGACTTATGTAACAATAACTTTATATTTACATTATTTGTGTCTCCCTTTCCCTATATTCATCTTGTGAGGACGCTAGATTATTTTATCTTTTTTTCCAGACACAAAGAAAAATAGAAAAACCCTTTAAAAACAGGATTAGTCTCAATGAGGGTCTAAGCCCGAACAGATTGAGAGATTGAGCGGGCCTTCATTTGACTTAAACTCATGTGATGCTCTTAGCTCTGTAGCAAAACAGATCTGACATTGTGACAGCCTTGTTAAATTGTGATACTCTTGTAGGCATGTTTGTTTGTGTCAGTACTGGTGACACTAAAGGTTCTAAGATTCTGGTTTTAAGATTCTAATTTTTCCTTCCCTGCTCCTTTTTGTCCTGCAGGTCACGTCAAGCAGGTTAAATCTACATTTGTGGAGCCCCTTTGTTAAACTTGGACAGCTGCAGGGAATTGAGATTTCCTGTTCTTAGTTCTGACTGCTCTGTCACTGTTTTTTGAAAGTGGCAATGACATGTTTTTTTAGACATGTACTGTGGTAGTACCATGATATTCTTTAAAATACTGTGAAGTTGTATTTAAATACCATAAATGTCAATCATTGGGTATCATGTTATGCTACACTATTTACTATCACTATGTCCTTCTGATAGCTGCATGAGATTTAGTTTTACGTCAGATCTCTGTTCTGCATTACTATAGCTTACGCACAGAATAAGCTTAGGGTTTCATCACCTTGTGTTGTTGTTGTTGGGTATTACTTCGCATTAGATGCATTGATAAGCCATGGGGCTTTATGACATAGCTTGCTCAAGGATTTTGGAGGACCTTGTGTAAACAAAGAGTTTTGCTTTAATATACTCAGCCTTTAGCAGCTTGGATGCACAGATTTATCTGGGCTACAGTGTATATATCTGACATCCCCCACATTTGTCTGCTGTATGGGGGCACAAGAGGGAGTGTGTTTGTGCAAGTGAGGGTGCAGCTGACTGGATTATCTGACACAGGGTCTTTCAGCTGTCAGTCATTTTATGGTTATTGCCGGTTTCTCGTGGGAAAAGTGTACAGTTACACCAAGTCACCTGTTCGTTCTCAGACGTCTGTTGAAATTTAGATTCTGTTAAAGCTCATATTACCATCTAAAATGGTTCCATTTTAAATGACAAAACAATGCTGGTCTGTATTTTTTGTGCGTTTATTTGAATGTGTGAAAAAGTAACATATGCTGCGGTAAGATAGAAAATTTAGAACACAATCATCTTTGAATATAAATTTCTAAAATCTTTTTTACAGCGTAAAAATCTCCTTTAGCACAATAAAAGCAAAGTAATACAAAAACTTACAAAAGACCTTTAAATTCATCGTCACTGTAACAAAAGTACAAAGACGTGTCACCAAAAAACTGACATTACATTTTTCTTTAAATTCTGGTGTGCATGCAAAAGTGTAGTAAAACCAGAAACAAAGTTCATTTTTCGACAGCTCATAGTCTTCTGTGCACATGAAGACTTGGTAAGAGGTAAGAGACTGCTTTGTGAATCTAAAACAGTGTAAAATGACAACACAATTCACCGCTTAACACATAGAATGAAAGACACTTGCGTTCTATTTACAGACTGTTTGTAAATCTCTTTCGTTCGATGTGGAGAAAAGACATCATCCCAGTTATAACCAGCTCACCCTTTACTTATATACACACTGTTGCACAAGCTACTATTTCACTCAACATAGTGCTTAGCAGGTAAAATGATCCTTATACACTACAGATAATCAAACACACAGAGTCTGAATAATAATGGACAATCTCCCATTGTAGCCTAAAGGCTGAATGCAAGATATTTAAGGCTATACAAAATGCCAGCAATCCCCAAGAGGAAGAAAATGAGGAATGTTGTTTTCCAGTAAAATATTGACAGTTATACAACAGGTTCAAAATGAGCCTGAAAAAATGTACTTTAGTTCTTTAGTTCAGCGTCGTTGACCTGAGTGTCATTACAATTTGAGGTTGATTAAAGTAACATCTCAAAAATGACGATTGATGACTTATTTGCTGGAATAAACGCGTTTTAAAAACCCTCCAACTGCTCGTTAACAGTCTTGGCTGTGTTACTGTACACAAACCTAAAGATTCTAAACACATTCTAAAGTACACGTTAGTACACACGAGTGTGGCTACTGTGGGCAGTGACAGCTTTGATTCATAGACGTTAAATTGTGCGTTAAAAGCAGGTGGCTCGCGGCATTTGACTAGAAGCACGTTAAACGAATTTGCTGCCGCATGTGAACTTGAATTTCGGCATCTTTTGGCCTGTGGCTATGTTGCTTAAAGACCTATTAGTACACAGTGATCAGAACCAAAATGTTTTCAGCAACCCTTCACTCAAGCAAACTGTGCGTGCATACTTCAAGTGCGTGCCAAATAATTCACTGTGGGGTTATACGTAAATTTGGCCTCTTTTCACGGTGGAAGCCCCACTGTACACGCCGATAGCATCGTTGAGGAGCTAACACGTTACTGCATACATCTGATAATATGTAGTTATTTGCAAAGACTGCACAGACTTGTCATCAGCACAGGGTTTTGAGAGCCCCTGAGGTACAGTGCAGGGTTTGCATGTGATACGGGGTTGGAGATTCTACTGTCGGCTCTGGCCTAAACGGAGGCAGCGGGAAGATGAAGGGTGGCAGTTTCTTCTTTATAATCTGCCCGATACCCATGGAAGGAAACTTGCTGCAGTGCTGAGGGCTGTCTGACTCATCGCTGCCCCCGCTGCTGGGAGCACTTCCGCTGGAATCTGTGGAGCTGGGCCAGTCTGTACTAGAAGGGATTTTCTTGAACTGGGGTTTGACAATGAATAAAGGCGGGTTGGGGATCGTGGCCTTCTTTAAGTACGCGCTTTCAGGCTGGAAGGCGGATACGTGTTTAGGTGGAGAGAGAGCGCCGTTGATCAGCTTGTACCACGGGGATGGAGGAGATTCCTTGCTCGGTTCTTTACTTTCAGAAACCCAGGAATGAGCACCAAGAGACGAAGGGGGGCGGGCTGGGACTTTGACAGCTTTTGGGGGATCTTTGAAGCTATCTTTCCGGGGTGTCTGGGTCTTGGGTTGAGGGTGTGCTGGCTGCGGATTGTTGGGAAACAGCGGGTGGATATCCAGGAACTCTAGAGAGGAGGAAGTAATGCAACCGCCACGTCCCGAGTAAACATCTTTAAAACCTCCAGTCACGGCTTTCAGAAGACCTGAAGTTATAAGAGGAGGAATTCAAAAGTTAATTCAAAATCGATGAAGCAAATTGTTGTAAAACAAACATCTATTGTATATCCTTAGTTCCTAAGAAGTTCCAGTTAAAAATACTAGCACTCCTTTGTGCAGTCATGAATAAGTAATTTGTACCACCTATTACAGACGTGAACAAGATCATTTAAGCCTTCCAAAGAAATTCCAACAAACCTCTCTGCTTAACATGTGACATAAAGGTTCAAGTGACTTTGTAAGGTGTGACTTGGCAAACAGAAGGCAAACAGGAATTAGAGATGAGTGAAACAAGTTCCATTTATAGCACACCTGTTGCACATTGCTAATCAGGACATCTTAAATATTTAGACTTGAACTTATTGATCTTTCTACGTGACAGCAACCTTGAACAGCCCTGAGGGTTTTTTTTACTTTCAACTTAACTGACTACAAATGATGGAATGTGTCACCCCTTGGGTGATAGGGCTTATACAACAGCAATCAGTTATACAACTGCAATATTAAAAACAAATGTATTATTTTGTACCATTTCTTTTTTTAATATCAGGTTTTTCTCGTTTTGATCTCCCTTGTGTAATGATCAGTCACGCATCGGTCTACTGTCAGATCTCAAAACAACTAGGCCAGGTTGATTAGATGCATGTCATGTGTTGTCTAAGATCATATCTCACCTGTTCTGTGCTTCTTCTCTTTGGTTGCGACTTTGCTGGCCGCGAGATAGATAGGTGTCTGCTTGGGTGGAATGGTGATCTTCTCGATGGGCTTCCTCCATTGAGTCTGAAACAGCTCATTCTTCTTTTTCTCCTCCATGTTGTGCTGTTTCTCCTAAAAACGCAAGTACAATGAAGTTATACAATGGAAGAAGCTGAAGTTGTATACCCTAGTACTGGATACTGGATATCCAGGTACCCTATGTACCCTACATAAACGAGGCCTCAGACCTACCTTGTACTCCTTTGAGAGCCTCTTCATCTTGTTGTTGAGGAGGAAATAAACAGCTAACGTATTACAGGCTTTGTTGGTTAGCACCGCGCTCAGTACCTCGCTGTGTTTGTAGCCCATTTGCTCGGTCATGTGTAGCAGCACCGTATGGTTGATCTCCTCTATGTGGATCCTGAATTAAAAGGTAAAAAGGACATTTTAGCCATTCAGAACTATTCAAATTATTCAAGAGTCATAAAGTGTAAAAGGAAATGTGAAATCTGATTTGATCTGAATGAGTTGGCTGACCTGTTCAAATAAGGAATTCCAGTGTGAGGATTGCCCAGCTGCAGCCACGAGTCGGCCATCACCTGGTGGATGTTGGGTCTCTCTTCTGGGTCTGGCTCTAGAAGTCTCTTCAGCAGGCTGACGGCGTCTGTGAACGAAGACAGAAAGAGGTGAGTAATGCTTTGATAAACATACAAGCAACAAGTGGCAGGACAATTCATGTTTGCTTTGTTTCTAATAATGCGCCATTGTGCCGGGTAGCCCCGCCTATAGTGAAATCTTATTGATTCAAAATTAACACAAATTTTAATATCTGAATGCAGCAGTTTTGCATTTATTCTAGACAGAAAATTCCTTGTTGCTGAAAAACAAGCAACAAGGCTGGTTAGGACGTGGTGTAAGACAATACAAGACAACAATACAATACAAACGCAATGATGTGGTCACATGACACACATACAGTACAGAGTCCAATTGACCCCCTGTCTTTCTTCTTATATAAGTCAAGGGATGATCGCATAGTCCTTGAGACGATAAATACTTGTTATATAATGAGGCTAATCTCATTTTAACACTGTATCATCTTGTAGTAATATTTCCTGCCTCAGGTTGTGGATGTGAATTTCCTGTTACTGACATTGGTCACATTAGAGTAACGGAAAGACTTTACAGATTATTACTAATTATAGTAATGTGAGGATATTCGTTTCTCCATGGAAGAGTTTTATCACTGAGAAACTGATTTTAATAGTAAAGCGATCGCTAAATAACTTCAGTGGAAATGTTTTGCCTTGGGAGGATTATAAAATATGGTTTTGCAAGAACAAAGCAGATGATATGATTTCTCCTTGCACCTCGAACCGGTTTTTCTGTGACTCAAAAACATGAAGCCAGCAGTTATGTCATGTGGCAGTAAGCAGTGTTTAACAGCCGACAGCCATTACACTGAGAATTTGGAGTATGTACTTTTGCGGTTTTCATTTCAAAGCAGTAAGCAGTATTTGACAGTCAACAGCTGTTACACTGACAATTTGGAGCATGTACTTTTGCGGTTATCATTTCATTTCAAACGAACCATAATTAAAGAATCATTAAAGAATCATAATTCAAGAATTCAAGAAAAAAGTAAATGTTTACTCATTATTGTAAACCTTATTATGATGGCTTGTGTTTGTTAAACAGCTTTATATACTGTTGTTAAAAAAAAAGTGTCTCGATAAAGATTATTATTGATATTATAATTTGAAAACCCAAACATCTTTCAGTCCGATTATATTGGTTTTCCATGGAATATTGAATGTGGCTGAAATAGGCTCCACCCACATTTAACTCAGTCATTGAACATGTTTATATGTCATTTTCGGGTAGTATTTGGAATACCTGCTGGAGATTCATCTGTTGGTGAGAGATTATACCGACTCAGTCAAGATAATTCATCTATACAAGAATATGCATTGAACTTGATGCATCTAGTGGTTGGAATGAACTTTCTCTGTTAACAACTGAACCTAAACCTCTCTGTCAAGGTGTAAATCCCTCCATTCGATTACATCTCTCTTCTTAGGATGATACTATAGGATTAGAACGTTTTATTTAACTGTCTATTAGAGGTGCAGGAACAGTATCAACATCCACCATTTTGTCACTGCCAGCCAGACAACTCCAACCCTCCAGAACCACAACCAGAACCCATGCAAGTGAACCATACCCGTCTTACACGTTGGCCGAACATCGGCCGACCCAGGATGAATTCCGTTTCACCTCGCTAAACAATATACTGCAGCTAACCAAATAAGTGTGATGCGTGTTACAAAACTGAATCGGTAAACTGCAAGTCTGCTGAGAATTTATTAGATTTAGCTTTCATCTCCACAGATTAAATAAAAGTAACATCTCACAAAGACCATATTCACGCTCAACAGTTGGAGCATGCTGTCCATTACAGCGTAATTACAGAAGGACAGAGGCTCCGTTTCGGCATGTACAATGTTTTTTGTGTGTGGATGAGACTCTTGTGATCATGGCAACCTATTAGAAATCTCATATGGAGCCAATTTAGGAACTAAAGTTAAGTTTCAGATTGATTCTACAAGCATTAATAAAAAAGAAACAAATTAAAGTTATTTTCAGTTATGTAGATTTTTTTGTTCTATTTAGACATAGATATGGGAATTGGGCATTGCAAGCTGCATATTAAATTCATTGTCAAATAATTGCATTCGCTGGAGTTGTGTGTTTGTACAATGTACTGGCTCTTCCTGTCCAACATAATTGGTCTTTTTAGCTGCTAGGAGAACAAGATTTTCAGGCCCTAAACGGGCTCTTTCTGACTCAGAATGTGAAAGCTATGTTTTCCTGTAGCTCAGTGGTTAGAGCACGGCGTTTACAATGCCAAGGTCATGGGTTTAATCCCAGGAATTGCACATACTCAGAATCAATGTATAATATAATGCAATGTAAGTCGCTTTGAATAAAAGCATCCGCCAAATGCATAAATGTAAATACCTGAGGATATAGATGGAGGTAGAGGGTTCATGTCTTTGTCGACCATTTTCTGGTGCAGGGCTTTCAGGTTAAAGGGCTCCACAGTAAATGGAAGGGTACCGGTCAGCATCGCATACATGTTGACTCCTCTACACATACATGTGAAAAAACATTTTAGTAACAATTTTCAATCTTTAAACTGTCTAAAGTTTAAAATTCCGAAATAAAATTCCACTCAAAAGGATTAACTTGCAAACTCACATTGACCAGACGTCCACTTTGGGGCCGTATTTCTTTCTCGAAAGAAGCTCAGGGGCGGCGTACGCCGGGCTGCCACACTGGGTGCTGAAGGGATCGGAATATCCCAGAATTCCTGCGCAGTTACTGAGCCCAAAATCTGGAGAGGGTAACAGAGAAAGGGGTCGTGTGGAAGTCAGTGAAGATAATGGCTGTGTGTCCTGGTTAATAGACATATTGACTCTAAATACCTTCCCACTGAGAGGGTGCCAAAGGGTTTATGGTTGTCCAACACTAACCCTGCCTGTCACACACAGCTGCTAAATAAAGGCCATGCGTTTGCCAGCCGTCTCACAAAGAGGTGAGAGGTCATTGAGTTTTAACGAGTTACTGATTGTTCTATCACATGCTGAAGAGAAACATTTCCATGTAACTTTACTTGTGTACTTCAATTTAGATCTTTAGAACTTAAGGTGACTTCATGAGTTCCTTATTGAGGAACATTTAAAATGTTGTGTAGTGTAGATCTATCACGGCGCTTACCGATCAGCTTTATGTTGCCCTGCTCGTCCAGTAGAAGGTTTTCAATTTTCAGGTCTCTGTTTCAAGTACAGAAAGAAAAGACATTGATTTAAACATCCTTATTTTTCAAAACGACCATCAATCTTTACAACAGTTTTACCCAGATTATTCACTTGTGGACCACAATGGAAGATTTTAATGCTTGTTTATTGCATGCTATGTACTGTGTTATAAAGTATCTAGTCTCAGCCTAGTCTTGATGACCTCATATCCTGTGGAATTCAAATGGCACCTGTACGATTTCATTCCTCACCTGTGAACCACTCCCGCCCTGTGTAGGTGCTCCACTGCTATGACTAGCTGGCGTACATATTTCTGCACTTCTCTCTCGTCCAGTTTTTTCTTCTCGTAAATGTGGTTCATGAGGTTTCCACCGGGGCAGAGCTCCAAGACGAGGTAGTAGCCGTTTTCCGTCTCCAGGATATCCAGAAGCTGGGTGATGTTCGGGTGACGGATCATCTGCTGGATCTGTCCTTCACGCCTCAAGTTCTTTGTGACGTACGAGTCCTTTTTGGCCTTCTTCTTGTCAATTACTTTAACCGCCACCTGTTAGAGGACAGAAAATGACAAGAAGATTTAGTGTAATAGAGGAACATGGAACAAAGTCAAGGAGACGTAGACGCAAGGAGAATGTTTAGTGGTCTCCTTGTATGAGAGCTTGTGTATGTGAAATTTAGTGCGGAACAGGTGAAGTGGGTCCACACTTAGCCAGACGACACTCTAATTTCACATTTGACTGTCACCTCACGTTTTCAGGATGGGTTGTTCGACCCTGAGAGCCCGTGAGGAGCTGGCGGGGAGGGGCATTGGACAAATGAGTGATGAAGCTTTTCAACCACCTCCAGTAAAGAGAAGAATCTCCAAATGGCTTGTTAATGCCACCCATTTGTCACCAAGACGCTGTAAACCACTAACGCTGTATAAACAAGCTTAGTTAACAGAGCTTCGTCCCATACCCCCCCACACCAAATGTTCACAGGCATCAGGTAATTTACCTTTTATAGTTCACATATATAAGCATTCAATGGAATTGGCTAATTAGTTAATCATTTAAACGGGCCTTTTGAATAAAGGTGGGTGGGGGGAATGCTTTGTTCCTTATCAAACCAAGTTTCTTTGTCTGGGTTTGAAGTCTCTCTGTATTCTGTAACAATAGCCCTGGTACTGTTTGTTCTGCCCTTGATCAGTGACCCTCTCCTCGCAGGGTGACCCGGGGAAGGTTCGAAGGTCGAGCAGTAATGCCTTCACAAATCATCAGACACAAAAGATAACTATTGAGAAAACCAGTCACACGCGGTTAATTGAGCAGATAACTGGATCAATTACTCCAGCAGAGGCGCGTGTTTGAGGACGTACAGAGGAAAACAGGATCCAATCCCCCTTTTTAACATTCTGCTAAAATGCTAATCCAACATTAGTGCATCTTAACTGTCGTATTTTGCCAGCATTGTTGCTGAGGGTGATTGGTGGTCGATGGTTAGGGGGGGACAGAGGGGGGACCCCCACAGCTTCAGACTACCATGTTGTTTTTTTTCTCTGGCAGACAAAGGCAGTAAGGGCGAAAGTGGGTTAGATATGCTCACAACATACATGGACAAAGCATGTGCTATCTCCCACCAACCAGGAGCCCCGCCCCACCCTGTCTGTTTTTCTAGGTGATGTCAGAGAACGAGAGCGAGGCAGGCGAGGAGCACGAGGCAGCCTCGCTTCTCTTTGTGATTTCTAGTGTTTGCATCATCGCCTAGAAAGAAGCACTTCTCTTTTCCACAGCAACAGTGAAGAGGGGATGAGGGGCTGAATAAATCTCCAACGTGCAAAGAAGGTATCTCAGGTCACTCACTGAAAGAGCATCACTTGTTTTTTAAATGCACATAGGCAAGCTATGCCCTACAGGACATACGACAGCACACAGTAGCCAGTAATAAAGACAATCACACCCAACTAAAACAGCAGACAGAAAAGGAGAGATTTAAAAAAAAAAGCTCTATGTACATAGCTTTGAATAATATGTGAGATTTTTATCACTATATTAATTTGACATGAATAACATTATTATTTAATCAACATATATTAATAATAATAGTAATTGTAATAATTTATTTAAACTATGTAAATGTAAACACTAATTACATCACTTTTAATTATGCACATATTAATACACATATATGTACCTATATGCACATATTATGATGTCATGTAGGAATGAAAAATGTATTAGGAAATATTTGTAAAAATCTTTCTGAAGGCTGTAAACACTTTCCCTGGAGTAATCAGATTAAAACACACCTCAGTTTCCTCGTTTAATCTACGTGTGATTTACAGGGAATGTGAGAAAACACCTCAAGTCAACTTCATGATCAGCGGATGATGTTACTCATATTTCTGTCAGAAAACCACAAAAGGACAAACAAACTGTCTTCTGGATATTCCTCTTACTCTTCGTGAAATTCAGCTTTTTTAATTCATATCAACATGGGTGATAAATATTTGTTCATACCTAAGTACATCTTAGGAAACTATGTTTTTGTATTTCTTTTTACAAATACAATAAAGTACTCACGTCATAATCTTACATTGACTTGTTGTCGTAATAATTTAGACTTCAGACCATGTCATTTCTATTCTTATTTAAATCTTCATATGTAGACAATTCTATACATTCAATTGATAAACATGTTTTTAGTTGAAATCAGAAACGTTAGTAAACGGAAGACACTGTTATTCAGATGACTGCAGATTGAGACACTTCGTATCTTCTCACCTTCTCGCCCGTTATGGCGTGAAGCCCCTCGCGCACTTTGGCGAACGACCCCTCTCCCAGTTTCCTTCCGATCAGATAATTTCCAACTTTCTTCGTGTGATAGAAGTTTTTGAGGATGTCTGTATGAGGACCGCCGCTCAGTGACGGGGGAAGGATGTTTTCGGTGCCCAGACCGATCGGGGCTTTTACCCCCAAAATTCTCCCGTTGTCGATTCCCATATCCGTTCCAGCGTCGGGCATCCCTGCGCCTGTTGAATTGAACCTGTTGTCCACTGAATCTACAGTAACTGGTTATGACCTCGGATCAACTAACAAGAGCTTCGTGAGAAAGGGACATCTGAATCCCTGTCCCTAATTCAAAAAAGCTTAGCGAAACTTTACACACGCACCACCTGTTCGGATCAGCTGGAGGTGAATACGCAAAAAACGTCTAACTCGGTTATAAGATCGTAATAGACCTACGTAACATTCGTCGCAGGATAATTAATTGCGAGACTGTAGTAATGTAACTAAATAGCCTAAACGGTTCTGTCTGATGAAACCAATATAATGGTAAAGATGTCAGCACCTCTCTATACCTGTGCGAGTAATCAGCGAGTGTCTGCCGACTATCTCTCCTGTTATTTTAAGTTAGTTTCCCGGCACGGGGTGGGGGCGTTTCCTATTTGCTAGAAATTCCCTTCTCAGTCACCGGGTTAAATTCTAGTCCAATCAGCGACCGCGATGGGAGCGGACGCCCCTCCCATTTTCGAGTTGTAAATGTTGCCACGCCCCTTGTCCATGCTTACCTAGACAACAAAGAGCGTGTTACTGAGGGTTCAAATGAGTCGGACTTGGACGTGATTTTTGATGCTAGCTTTCCCCGGTGATGGTCTACGTAGATTGCTTTTGGCTGACCTATTGGTCGCGAGTAATGTGTGTATTGATTATTCATACCGATGAGGCAACGCTGTATAAAGAAGCGTGGCAATACACAACATTTCTTTTCATGCGGTGATGTCATGCGTTTGTCGTAGGTTGTAACTTGTTGCTAATTAGGTTCACCGCATCACATAAATGTGAGAAAACATAATTAACAAGTGCAGGCCCGATTTTAGATGTTTTGTTTGTGTGTACTGGTAATGTAATTTATTTAATTAAAAATTACTCATACAACCCATGAACTAAAAATCGTGTCATACAAATGAATGCTTGAAAGACCGTTTAATTACAATGTTGTTTTAGCTATTTTAAATGTTGACAATAATTAAAATGGTCTTCAAGGTGTGTTTGTACACACATGAACGTGTAACAAAATGTCTTTGTTTTCATTCATTCGCCCCAGTCAGGGCGATCATGACATGATTAATGTACATTCACAACACTGGAGGTTTGGCTTTCCTTTTTTTGAGACAATCTCTATTGCGTCACCACATATGGGTGAGCCGGCAACTTGTTTACATTACCATGCGGTCGGGAGAAGGGTGTTGGAGAGGGAAAGAGGCTACTATGGTCTGTAGTTCCCCCTAGTGGTAATGTTATGTAGCATAATCTACTCGAAATGTAAAAAAACTCTTTATTAACGCCCACATTCTCAAAGGTATACAATTAATAGAGCAGACCTCTCTGTCGTACAAACCATAGTATTACTACTAAACCTGTTTTTAATAATTAATTTGTAGGTCCATTACCTACAACACAATAATATATGTTATTCTGTTATGTCGTAACTGACTGCTAGAGGGCGCCCTTATCAGGTTTATTGGCGCATTCTGACGTATATTTCATTTTTCCCATCTTTCTGTGCGCTGCGTGAGATCCACGCCGGTGTTAGCACATTTACGCCGATAGAAAGCTATGTCTGGACACTCTGTTGGGCATAATGTTATATTTTTGTGCTGCTCTCTGCTCTCCTTTGGTGAGTCGGGTCAGTCGGCGCTATACATTCTCAACATAATAAACCGCGCTGGCCTGTATTTGCCAAGAGCGTGTCTTTAATAATACACTCACATTGCACACCTGTCACCGTTTTCCACAAAACATACAACACGGAAATGCTCAGTGGATCTTATTTCACTATTCTAATACAATTACTGTGTTTCTCTTAAAATTAGTGTTGTTATTTTTGCTTTCTTTTCCCCTCAGTGTCTTCCCGCGATGGTTTCAACGCAGGAAAGTTAGAAGTAAGAGATAACTCTTCACGTTGTGTTTTTTTGTAGTTAATAGAGTGTATTTAAGTCCTACCATTGTTTTGTGTGTATTAATGTGATAACACACATCCCCAATTGCCATGGCAACCAGTTTAGTTATGGGTTTAGACGAGAAATGATTGGTAGCCGTGGTTAGGTTTCCTGAGATTAACTTCATGGCTCAAACTCAAGGCCACAGTTTTTAACAGACGAGATTAAAGGGTGAGTTCATATCTCATAAGAGCTGCCCTGACACAAAGCTTATGTACAGTTTTCCCTCAAAATTTCTCCATTCTTAAATAAATTGACATTTGCACTGACTAATTAGTTTCTTAGTCATTTTATTATGCTTTTCACATGTATTTTGAAAAGCTCAGTGTTATATATGCGTCCTGCAGGAAAAACTTAAGCAACGTCTCATTAGCCTAAACAATAATGTGTTATATGAATTTATATTATTACAGTAACATTATACAGTAACAATATATTAATGCTTTACATTTTCACTCTTGCAGAAACAAGAAGGGATTGTTTCACATACAACTGACCACTTTACTGGTGAGTTTTACTGTGGGTTTCTTAACAATTATGTCAGTTTCCATGGATCCTTAAATCACTATGTACATTGATGTGATTACATGTAATAAATCAGTCAACATTCATAATATATGGCACCCACCTGATTCAGAAAGTATTAAAAATGAGAAATGCTATCACAAGGGTGTGTGATAAACAGACTGACCCTGCAGTGGACTGTATGTCATATATCTGTGATATCATATATCTCGTCTCTCTTTCTCTTTGTTGATTTGGCAGAACTGCAGGATGTGATATTTGTGATACAGAACCAAAGAAACTCATATCACATCCAAAGGGCGGAGCAAAGAAAAACAGAGCTTCTCTATCAGGCGCAAACCCATAATCAGGTAGTTTTAAGGTACAAGTAGCTTGTACAAGTGATTATTTAATTATTGATGGTCAAATGTAATATGAAGTACGTTTGATAGAAATTAACATTTTAACATTTATTTACTTTTATTTTTTATAAGATGGTAAATAAAATGTTAAGCTCCCCAGGGTAACCTTGACCCAATGCATAATATTTTAATAATTTCTTCTGCATAAAAGAAGCGATGTATTTATGTTATCTATGTACTTTAGTTTTATGTTTAACAGTATGCCGGTTCTTATTATTTAAAACCTCATTGTGATTAAAACCTTTTTTTTCAAATGTTTTTTCCACACAGAATTTAGTTCTGCCACAAGATGGCCCTGTTGTCATGGTGCCTGGGAAAAGTCCGTTTTTTCTGTTGTTGTTACCCATCATGTTTTTGTACATTGTGTTTCAGTATAAACCGTGGTGTGTTTATATTGAACAAATGCTGAGTGTAATGAGAATGAGTGCTGATGAGATGTTTGGTTGTTGATTACTGATAGCGAAGTAATGTTGTGTGTGTCTGTGTGTGTAGCCAGTGAGTGTTTGTTCCTGCTGTGCGTAACAATAAATCTTGTCTGATCTATCTGCATTGGCCAGTTATGCAAGATTCTGTGCCAGTTTGTTCACTACAAGTACATGAGTGAAAAAAATCTGTGTGTATTGAGTGATTTATGTGGCCTTGGTTTGTATGTCTGCCAACAGAGGAGAAAGCGTGTATACGCATCCATTTGTTACATAATGTGGTTAAATCAGGTTAACAAACTACAATTTTTCTGTAATCCTTATAAAAACGTGATTGAATACAATTGTTTGCACTCTAGTTTTAAAATGATAGTTAACCCAAAAATACACATTCTTTTATCATCATCTCACACCATGTCCCATGTCATTCCAAACCTGGATGACTTTTTGCTTCTGACGAACACAAAAGAAGATATTTTGAAGTATGCTAAGAGCCATACATCGATGGCACCCATTGACTTCCCATGGAAACAAAACCACTGAGACATTTTTCAAAATTTGTTTCTTTAGAACAAGAAGTTATACAGATTTAGAATAACATGAGGGCGAGTAAATGATGCAAAAAGGTCATTTTTGGTCAACTATCGCTGTAAAAAGTTTCCGATATTAATTGTGTCCTGTGGTGCTTTTACAATGCTTTTCATAAGTGTAAACAGTAGACCGATTACAAAGTTAGTTATTCTGATTATGTTTTGCTAACACTAATGATAAGTATAACTATAACATTTAATATAATTTCTGAGGCAATAAGTCTGTATGTGCTGAAGAAAACATCCGAATTGCTGTTTTGTAAAGGTTTTAATTGGCCATTTTGAAAATGTGTCGTACCACAGTTGGAAAATGGCTTCCGGCAGGTGTTTGATACCCAGCAAGAAGCTGACACGCAAACTTTTGCCAAAAGCACATGCTGAATGACTTTATTTTTTAAATTATTTTTATGATGTCTTTTGTTTTCTTAGCTGAGCTTGTTTCACCTTGACATTTTAGAGCCATTTTGAAATTTTGAATATTTGTTCCATATTTGTTTTATCCTGCCATGTGTATCCCAGCCATCTCTTTTATTCTTTTGCCTTCTTCAGTCTCTCGCCATTGTATCTGTCATATAGATTCCTGTTCTTTTTATGTAACTGAAAGCAGACGTTTCTTCAACGCGATCAGATCTCATCCTCCTCGAGTCCTACTGGGTAACAAGGCTCTAGTCGATCCCTCTCAGCTACGCTTTTTTATTAACTGTTTTACAAGCACCTACCTTTCCTATGCTGTTTCCCACAGCTGATTTTCGAGAGACTTATTTTTGGGAGACAGCCTCATTATATGACTATTTCCACAGTGGGGGAGGGGCTTAGAGCTTTGAGGTAGTTGAGCAGGTGAAAACGCTCCAGTTGGCATCTTGACCTCCTGTTGATTGACAGGACTCCCCAGGGACACGGGTGGCATATGGAGTGGCATATCCCAAACATCCCCTTCCTGACACATCAGCTACGCTCGGTAACCACGGTGAGCCGGGGTGGGATTAGCCGTGACCTGGCATTAGAAGTCTACTCTCTGGGAACAGTTTTCCACAGCATGGATTCTTATTCCCATTGTTTTCATTTTCTCCAGATTCTGTCATAATCTTGAAGATTTACCACACCTAAAACTTCAAAACTGCTGCCGTCTGGAAGCTTTCAACAATACTATTCTGTTATTTTAGTGTATACAGCAGAGGAACTGATTGCTGGTTAGGCAGTCTGTGGGAGTTATCACCTATATTATGCAAAGCAGTCTGAAAATGTAGCATTCAAAAGTACAGAAAAGTAAAAACATTCTTTTAATAGATGAAAATGAGTTTTCAAACAGCGAGTGAGTCTAAAAGCACCCATGTTCACACACTTATAAATGTTGTCAACTTGATCTTCCATCTGCTCAATTTTCCAGCACATCCTCAGTAACTTCAGTCTCGGAGCTATCACATTGTTCATCTAAATAAGTTACTGTTTCAGTCTTTCAAACACATTTGCTAAATAGAATACTCACAGGTGCTTTATTCCACATACTGCTTCTCGCTCAATATCTGCATCCATTGACCTTTCTCCGTAGGTATCAGAGGGGTAGACGACATATTCTCCGCAGCATTGACCAAGCAGCGGTTTTGCTGCTTGGACAACATGCATAATGGCCTTCTATTTGAGAACATGAAAAATCAAAGTGTAGTTTCTTTTGATGGCAAGTGGTTAACTGTAACTGGTCAAGTTGACTTGAGATCTAAATAACATTGTGTGAAAACTTCTTAAAGGGGTACTCCACCCAAAAATAATAATTAGCCTATAAATTACTGCCCCTCAAGGCATTCTAAGTGTATATTTTTATCTTTTTGAAGAACAGAATTATATTAAACAATATTCTGTCTCCTTCCAGCTTTAAAATGTCAGTGAATAGTGCCCGAGATTTTGAAACTTTCGGGTGGAGTAGCTCTTTAAATGAGCTTCATCCATTTCTGTGATATAATTTGTTTGGCTGTTTTATCGTGGTGTCTTGCAGAGTCCTCCAGATGTTGTGCTTCTTCACAAGCTGTCAGACTACGACGGGAACTGGGGCGTTCTTCCAGCGTTGCCGCGGTGAGCACAACTTAAACGAAAGCAAAGAAACACAACATACTTCACCACGTTACTTGACATGTCAGAATTATGAACGTTCATTCACAGGTGCTTCTTCTCCAGCTAAACCATCATTTCTTCTCTTGTCTTCAGCCTCGTGTCTCTGTTCTGCGACAAATCTTCATGGATAGTTTTTTTGGAAGAGGAAACCAACGTAAACCTGCACAAACTTCTGTGGGTGCTGAGCAGGTTTGACGCAGGGCAGGTGAGAGTCAGATTGTGCTTTAGTTGCTGATGGTGTAAAAGTGCAACATCAAGATAATTACGCCTAATTTCTTGTAATAGTTTCTATAGCAATAAATGTAGGAAAGAAGAAAACCTAACAGCTTGTGATTGGCTGAGAGGCTTAACATCAATCATGTCACAGAAACTGAGTGTGCAGAATTTTCTGTGATATGTATCTGGAATGTAATCGCTCAGTTAGCATCAGTTCACCTTCTCAACCATCAAAAACTGTGAGGAGCCCTCAGGGATCCTTCATTACATCGGTTCCTTCTTGATTGTGTGAAATGCCACCTGTGTTTTTTCCCTGAGGAGATTCTTTGTTTTGTACGAAATAAAAAACAGTGCTGAAGTACACAGTCAAAACATCAAATATTAGCTTGTGTCGGTTGCCTGTGTTATGTGTGCGGTTAATTGAATAGTTCTTTCAAATTTAGTTTCTGGAATTGTTTATATTTGTCACGACAAATGTTGCATAGCTTTTCTTCAAAGATATTAACTTTTATGTTAGTTTACTCGCCTCCAGATCCACTCATTAATTTTGACTTCATGTTTTCCACAGTGTTTGTCAGAAGGGTGTTACCTTGTTAAGTCAGCTGAAATGTGTTTAGTTTGATATGAAAAATGTTTAACAATGTTAATTTTCTCATTTATTACGTTATTTGCAACAGAAATGCAGTATCATAGATCACATCAAACCATAGTGACTAAAATATTATATTTTGCAGTATTGGGACAAAACAACCATCCAAACACATCCATACCACATTATAAACTGGACTGGTTGTTCTAGCTTTCATTTCCATTAAGTTGAAGGTGTCACGTCTCTCATTTTCATTAAATCGAGGTGTCACACCTCAAGATATTTCCGACATAAGAAATTAATCTCAGAGGTGCTGTGGGGGCCCAGACAAGTTTTAAAGTGTGGCTACTCCATAACCCATCTTTCCCCGGAGAAACAGTAGATAGGTCAACACAATACACAAAAGCATCTCCTGCGGGCTGGAGGTAATGAAGGAGCAGCTGGAAACAGAGTTTGGCAGATTAATCCTCTTGTTCTCAACAGTGTCTTTTCTGAACAGGATTGGTTTCTGGGCAGACCCCTTCATGATGAGGAACCCACAATTATTCACCACTACGCCTTCTCCGAAGACCCCTCCAGCTTTAGATATCCCGACTTCATGGCTGGCTGGGCTCTCAGCTGCCCCCTGGTTAAGAGGTCAGGTTTCAACTGTGTGCTGCTTGACTTGAGTTGTTCCACCATGAGCTGCTAGTTCAGACTTTTAACTAAGTTTTTTTGGTGTTCTATTGCAGAACAGCAGAACGTTTGAATCATGAGCCGGCCAAATCGGATTTTACGATTGACCTTCAACACGAGGTGAGTAATTGAATGCGTGTAAATGAAGTTCCTCTATATGTCACAAAAATATGTCTTCTATATGTCACTGCGTTTGTTTGTTTGTTAAATAATCATCAATCTTTTAAAATGCCAGCATTTTTCCTGTTAAAAATATTCAGCACATTGAAATGAAAAGATCTCTTGTGGATCGTCTATAAATGTTCTTGAAAACATCGAGACAAAAGAGTGAATTTAAAAAAAGCTATCAGTCTTTTTTCCTTTAAGGCATTATTATTTTTCCAAAAATGATCCACATACAGATAATAGACTTTTTTTCGCCCTCAGATCTCTCATTTCTGCTCTCATGGCTTTTGTAATGCGCTTCCTCTATACACCCTTGAGTGTCACGTCTCAATTCAAAATGTCTGGCGTCTCTTGTTAAAATAATTTGTTTTCTGCCTACACACAGGTGTGTTTGTGTATATGTTAATCTACACTGATATATTTATCAAGGACTGTCTCATCATTAAAGAGTTTCGAATTGTGTGACATTGAACAACACTTTCTCTTTTCTCCTCTGTCCGTCTCGTCTCACTCGCTAATAAAAGCGAGACTGTGTGTTCCAGAAAGAACTCTTAGTGCTGCTCTTGTGGTCTTTATTGATGCAGGTCTATAAGGGCCGGCTTGGAACTCTCTGTTCTTACGCTGTAGAGATGAGATGAGATGTTCGGAAAAAAATACATTAGTTTACATGCTTCATTTTACTTATTGATTTTTAGAATGCATTCATTTAAATGTCTTAAAATGTCAAGTTTCTGTACCATCATTTTGATTATTACCTATTAAAGGGATAGTTCACACAAATTAAAATTCTTTCATCATTTACTTACTCTCACGTCATTCCAAACTTATATATATGATTTATAGGAACGCAAAAGATGTTGGTAACCAAACAACCGTGGCACCCATTGACTTCCATCGTATGGACGCAAAACCACTAAGACATTTCTCTAAATTTTCTCTTATGTATTTCACAGAAGAAAAAGTCAAATAGATTTGGAATGACATGAGGGTAAATGATGAATTTTTTTTTTTGGGTGAACTATCCCTGTAAAAGAGTAGTTTGCTCAAAAATGTTCAATCTGACTCATCTGCTGACGGATCAGAATATATTACAATGGAAAGGTGCGTTATTTATGCACTTAAAAGTGGCAAGTTCTTAGAACTTGTTAAGCCAAAACAAATCATCAGGTGATTTTTTTTGGTGTTTTTTGAACTGGCATCTCTCTTGTTCTTTAAAAAAAACAATCTCTTTTGCTGATCTCTGAAGTGCACTGATATGTTTTAATTATACTCTGTCTCTCTTGGTTTCGTTCTTTCAGTATCCATTAATTGGTTGATGGAGTAAAAGAACTCGCGCTCTGCTCTTCTTCATGATGTTTTAGATCGCCCTCTACCTTTGGGAGGATGGGAGGGGCGCTGCTTTGACCGCAGTGAATGAGTTTTGCTCAGAGCTTCATGGCTCGGACTCCACAAGCTACTGCGCTACAACCGTCAACGCCTACTTCCCCACCTGTGTACGCACCGCACATGCTAACATGCTTAGCGGAATGATTTTTAAAGCTTACAACCACATATGATCATATTCTGAGGAGATTGCCAAGAAGCTGGATTAGTTTCAAGCTGGATTAGTTTCACTGTTAGTTAGCATTGGGTTTCCTCTGCTTTAATTAATTTATGCTTTACTAAGTGACGGTGAACAGTTGCAGCCAAAATTTCTGCATGTGGCTTGTGGCGTTTGCTGTTCTTTCCAGGTTCAGAAGATAATCAAAAACCTATGAGTTTAAATTTCCTAAAACGAGCCTTCTTTACAAAATGTCCTCACTGAGCTGACACAAAGACATTCTACAATGACTTAATGGAAGTCCTACTAAATCTAAGAGTAGGAACAGATGGTACTCTAGTTTTATACCCAAATACTGTAGCGTCCAAACTTTGATAGCTGATGCTGATTTTCTTGACGTTTGTGTTATGTTCATCATAGGGAGACCCTGTGATGGAGGACATCTTTGTTGCTGTTAAAACATGTCAGAAATTTCATGCAGATCGAAGTGAGTATAGTCCATCATTACCATTTATTTTTTTGAGTTGTGTGGCGGCTTGGTTAACTGGTTATATGGTGGTATCCTGTCCATCACACACAA
>JAZGTJ010006772.1:0-24186 GCA_036877575.1 Botia almorhae | reverse complement strand
GGAGAGGTTTCAGTGCCTTTAAAGGCATTGAAAGCATTTTTCTTCTAGTATGATTGTATGATTGAATGAATGTAAGATGCTTAAATAGCAGGTACAGTACAGTAGACATGAGGCAGAGTAAGGTGGAGTAGTGTAGGGTGGAGTATAGGGTAGAGATGTCATTCTATAAAAAATCTTCATTTATTTTTTAACTGAGATGTAAGATTACGGTCAGGATCATTTCAATGCAATTTGGGGGAGTTCGCTTTAATCTAACCGTTGCAATGATAATAAAAGTATTTATTCCAAGGAACTGTGCCAGTAGGAATTAATAGAGGTCGTCTGTGGCAATATCAGACTTTCAGAACATAGATTATAATGCCTGACTGTTGCCCTCACCAAAAAAAAACTCTTTTCAATGGGGTTTACAACCTGTGAACTGCATGTTACCCACAATGAAAGCAGGAGAGAGGATCTGACTAGCCATATGGGACTTAGACGGCTGCCCTAGTGCCCTGTTGCTTGTTGAATATTTGTGTGTCCATGCAGCAGTTTTTGTTCACAAACTGTTGATGTTCTTTTGTGTTGCTTCAATGTGGAGAATTTTGAGAGCCCTCTAAAGAAACCATGTGACTGATATGAATAACACTTACTGAGCAGAATGGCTGAAGTACATCCACTGTTTACTGATTTGTTAAGTCATCAGCTTCATTCAGTGATGTGAACAGCTCCACAAAGCTATTAATTTGATTTAAAATAATTTGTTTTGAGAGCATTGTGATGCTTGTGTCTGTGTAAAGACGCTGTCTTATCTTCTTGTTTTATTTGAAACATACAGTAGCTGGATAAAGTGTATGTGTGTAATTGATTCTATAGTATATATTGTGTATTAATACATTAATGCAAAATACTCAGAAATGGGGTCACAGGTCTGTTCTAACATAGGGCCTTAAGCAGTGGCCCTATATCAGGAAAAAAAAAATAATAATAAACTGCAAATAACACTGAAGACTTTAAAGACTAAAGACTTTAGTTTTTAGACTTTAGTAATAAGACTTTAGTAATCAGACTTTCTGCTATTGTGTTGTGATCTGTAACTTGGTAGTAGCCAATTGAATCCAATTTAACCACTATAAACAAGTTGACATGACCTTGTTCTCGCATATCATAATAAATTATGCAGGGCTGAAAATGTAATCAATTTTGTTATTATGTTTAATATATTAATATTTTTAAATAGGTTTTAAGGACATTTTTGTTATACACAATGATTAGACAATTTTGGTTTAATGTCCAATGTAAAGTTTGAGTTCTAAAGCAAAACCCCTGCCCCATGTATTTTATTCTCTCCAAGTCCATGGAACATTAAGTTGATTGTATTCCATTAAACTAAAGTGCACACTTGAGCTGTCAACTGTTGGTGAAAATTGACAGTATAGTTATATATATCTAAATTCCACCAACCCCAACGATAACCCTCTCTGACTGTAGTCAGTCAATTTGTTAACATTTGCAGGTACACCCACATCATCTCTCAGAGGCAAAGCTAGTCGCCCAAGTGTAAATATGCTGGGAAATAGGTGTGACTGTATCCCAGGGGTCCATCTGTGGAGACTGCCCACCCACTGGTGACGGGTTCAAAGTTTTGTGTGCCCAAAATCTCCTTATATCGTTTTAAAGTCACCAAAAATCTTTAAGTTGTTGATCAGGTGATGTACTGCAACAGGTTTTCTAAGATTGTCTGCACCCTGAAGTTGACAGGTTCACCAATATTGCTGCATGCACAATGTAACATGTTGCCATCTGCACGCAATATGCCCATCAGTTCACGTTCTGATATTTTAATATTTATATGCTTGTTGTGAAGTGAGAATATCACTTTTTCCTAAAATATATCAGCACAAAGTAGTGTTAAGTTTTCTGTAACAGGGTGAGTGAGAATATTTCAACCAGACCAAGTGGGAAACCAAAAAGAGCTTGTCCTCCCAGTTCTGTTGTCGATCTGTTGCCATGGCGACAGCTCTAGAGCACACAAGCAGCACAACTCTTCAGGATTTCTATATAAAGCTGTTTCTTACTTTGAATGTAATTGTTGCAAATAAAGCAAAACAGCTTTGTGAAACTCATTGTACAGATAAACTTTTGTCATTTGTGGTCATAACTGATGATGTTGTTAGACCAGCTTTTAGACCAGTCTTTGTGAGCATAATCTTTTGCTTTGAATTCTATTCTTTGTCTGTTTAGCATGTCATTCATGACATGAGGGCAATTTAGGTGATTTATTTACTAATTTTTTTAGAAACATTTTAAAATGTATTTATGTAACTATTATTATGATGTCTAATGTTCTATGATGATTTGTTTTCTCAGACAGGTCTTCTTTGTAAAAGTGATGTTTTAAAATCTAAATTGACCCCGTTTAATTTCCTTTCATTCTGGGTCTTTTTGTGTTTGATTCATCAGTTTCTGGCAATCCAAACCCAAACTTCATAATCTTTCAACATAATGTATATAGCTTAATGTGTTTTCTCTGCCTTTTTTCCTTGTCTTTTCTCTGTATTTGCCTTACATGATCAAGCCTTCGTACTTACTTTATCCCCTTCATGCTACATTGCCATATTCAATGACTTTACTCACTGTCAATTCCCAAATGATATAAATCTGCCCATTTTATTCCACTCTGAAATAGGCAGATTCCAGATACAGACTACATTTTGAACATTCATCTCCATTAAGGGGTTTAAATATATCACCCCACTTGTTTGACCATGTTTGACCATGTATGTTATTTATAAGAGAATGACTCCTGCAGGTTCAAAGTATCTGGACAAGAAAGCTGCATATTTTTTATTTGTTATTTTAGTGAATATTTCTTTTTCTGTACATCAATAAATTGTAACATATGTTGCGTTTGCTGTTGGAAAACCACAGTCTGTCTAAAGACCGCAGAAAAACAGTGATGCTATACAGATGATATATCTTAACCCTACATTACCCGTTATGAAAAGTAAGCGCTGTCACAATGCACTACCTCTATTATCCTGTAGGGGGTGATGATGAGTGGTGAGTTTGTAGCGGCAAGGACTGCTTGATTGACAATAACAGCCTGTTTAAACTCTGACAAACCCTGGAAGGTATTTAACAGCAGGGACTTCCCAATCTAAATAGGTTTTAAGAACAAACTTTTCTTGGTTATTTTCTCTTCTCATACACAGAGAAGTATCTACAGTATTGAGCAGTTTGAACTTTAGTAATCTACAGTTGCAGCACAGAGGAATCTGATGTATTAGGCAAACATTCCAGAGGGCTAATTACAGTGAAGCATTAGATCTGCTTAGGAATATGGGTTTAAATATGACAAATATAGGATTGCCCTTTGGGGGAGGGTAAAAAAAACTAAACTCATAGAAAGCTCAGCCTGAATCTCTGTTCCTAGGCAACAGAAAGTTAATATACAATTAATAATATGGGAATTTGCCACTCTAAAATCCAATCACTCATTTAATTTGCCTGGGAATTGCCTTTGTCTCAAGATTAAATATCGCAGATCCTGAGCGGGGCCAGCATCAACATATCTAAGCCCAGTTCGGTTAGGCACCCTGCAGGGTCTGAATTCAGGGTCTGAATTGAGCTGCTGTAAAACTGGCCCTTGAATGATGAATGAAAAGGAGAATGTAAACTGGTCCCCAGGCCCTCATTGTTTTAATTCAGAACCACAAAGCCACTATGTGCAACAGTACCTTTGTATTATATGCACTGTCTCCCTCCCTCTCTCTCTTTCTTTCACATGCACACTAAATGTCTGTTTCTGCAGGGAAAGGCACTAAAGAAGGGCGATATCAGCGGCGTTGAACTGTCTGGTGAGTGTTTCTTCTGTCTAAAGATGTGATGGGTTGAAGAAAGGTGTCCTATTGCATTTATAAATTTTGATTTTTACCTGTTTAAACAATGAAAGGTTTCCTGTATATTTTTTGTAGACAAAATCTTGTTTTTGCTATTTTACAGAAAACATTCAAAAACAGATTCTGCTAGGTGGCAATTAAATTAACACTATTAAAGCTGTGAAACTGTTTTGTGTTTGTTTGTCATCTCCAGCATACACTCGTCCCACACCGCCACAGGGCACTGGACTCCACCGGTACCAGTTCCTTGTGTTTGAGCAGCCTGATGGACAGACTCTCTCTCTCAGCCCACAGGAGAAGAGCACATTGGGTAATAAACAGACTCACCTTCACAAAGGCATTGTATTGAGTAAACACTCACTGTAAATGAGAATTTTAAATGGTTAGTTTTACCAAAAATGGAAATTCTGTAATTATTCACTGACCTTTATATTGATCCAAATCTGTGTGTCAAAAAAGAGGTTTAGTAGAATATTGATGCTCATTTCCAGCATGTGACTATAAACTGCAATAGTTTTAAAGAAAATACTAAAATATAGAGTCATATATATAGTTGTGATTTTTGTACACCTTGGACCTTCTGCAACGAATGGAAACAAAAATTCATCTGGTGAGTGAATTCAAAGGTAATTCAAATTTAAATGATAAAAATTAATTTTTTAAAGAATTCAACTATTCTGTTGATATACAGCCTATAAAATGCACCTTTAAAAGACGACGCACAAAAACACACACACACACACACACACACTTGCATACTGTGGCCACCTATTTTTGAATTTCCTGAAAATATCAGTCTTGCAATTCAGCATAACTTGTAATTAACATCTCTACATGAAATGACAAACACTGCTAAGCAAGACATTGACATTCCCCTCTAATTTATATTTTTTGTAATTACTCTGTAATTTAACATTTATATTTGAATGATTGATCACATAAAAGATGTGAATTGAAAAGTGCCAATAACACTAAAGACTAAATACATACACTAATACTTTCCTATTTGTTGCATTTCGGCACATGACAGACATATTATTATATGTTTTGCACAATCCCAGGGAGTTCAAACATTTTCCATGACCGATATAAACCTAATCGAATTCTTTGCTTGTTATATGGGAAGTGGCAACTACAGCAGCAAACATACTGGTACAAGAACAACAAATTACATTAAGTCACATTTGTCAAATGACACAATTTGTCATATTTAGCAGTTTTATTGGTCAGTACTTTAACTGGTTGTCTTTTTTACTAATGATTGTTCCACCGGTCTCTGTACCTATTGAAAGGTTCTTTAGGTTTCAGCTGCCAATGTGGCTTCCTGTACAGCTGGCCTTATGAATTATAGGAAGTGTTTGATCTTTGAGAGTCAAGACAGTTTCCAAAGCATATCGGACTTCAGTAATTGAATTTAATAAGGGAAATGTAAATTCATTTGGCGTGTCTGCTTTGGGAACTGTATTTCAGTGTGTATCCAGAATCATACACAAGCTCCCACACATACACCTGCCCTTTCTCTCCCCTCTTTGGCTGTAGGGCAGAATTATTTGCTTCAAGCTTCTTCTGCTATATAGCTGTTCCATTTAAAACACTAATTTGACAAAAGTTTTGAATGTAATCATTTATTTCTACTTTATTGCACCGTGGATCACATATACCTTCTAAAGCCTGAAGTATACTTTGTGTTTTACATGTATTCTAGCCTATGCTTACAATATTAAGCTTTAGCCATTGAATATATTCCATGTAGTATACTTCACTCTCTGAAGGCTACTCTTTTACACTAAAGTTGTACAGATGCAGGTAGTTCCTAACCTCCTTAAACAGGTGCTGCTCAACATGGGCATTGATTGCTGTTATATAGTATATTTTCGGCTTAAATGCAGGGTAGGAGACATGTACCGTTTATATGATCATGTATCTTCTGTGGAACATGCAGGACCATAAAATGTCCTAAAGGGAGGGTGGGATATTATGCTTTCAAAGCTAGGTTGCTATTGCGTGCCTTTACGAAATTGCCTAACCTACCATTAATGTGTCAAACCACAGCCAGTTTGTCTGTCCACACTAAATGCACAATGTCCAGACTGCTGCAGAATGTGGGACAATTACAGCACTCAATGTGCAGTTTTTGGAATTTTGCAGTGATTTTGCAGTGCCTAATGCAATGCCAATAAAAGTAATCAACGAAAGGTCCCATGACTTTTTATTGTCACAGCTGTTAGAACAAAACTTTCATGGAATTTTCATGGAAGAGATTGTGTTGCTTTATCGCATTGCTTCTTGATGTTATACATTTGCGTCGTTGATGTGTATGACTCTGACTAAACCTCGGGTGTACATGTGAATGATATTTGTTTGTTCCATTCAGTGCGTTTGTGAGACCAAAATATGTCGCAAGCCTTAAACACCCTTTGCCCACATGAGCAATAAAGCTTCATGTGTTGACACACAGTAAGTTTACTGGGATTGTGATGTGCATGATGCACCCTTTTTATTGTTATTTTGGTAAGAGGCATATACATTTTTTGAATCAGTTTTATGATTTTTGCTTAGCACATCTTGCAATCCCAAATCAAGAAATTAAATCTGACTTCACCAAAATGTATATTGTTATCTTGATGTGTAATTTGATTTCCTAATCATTTTCTCATTAGTATTTTTCATTGGCTCTGATCAGGCCAAAAGTGTGATGTCATCAGTGAACGCTCAAGTCATTTCCTGTACTCTGATTAAATTGTTGCAACAGTCTCATTATATCAGGCCTAAAAAGTTGATTGAGAACATAGAATCCTCTCTCCCCCACCTCTTAGGCATGATACATAACAATACTAATAATATTCAGTTTTCATGCTGAACAGTGTTGGCCTTTGTCTTAGAGTTTACAGGGCTTATTTTCCAAATTTGAAGATGATGCTTAATGTTTGTGTCTCACTGAGGAAAAGGATTTTTAACTACATTTTTACATGTTCTGAAGAAACAGCCTGTTGGTTGCTAGCCTGTTGCTATGCAGTTGTAGTTGGGAGTATAGGTAAAATATTATATCTGGATGTTTAGAAAAGAAATCACAACACCTCTACTCAACTAGCCGCATAATTTAAGGTTAAGAGTTTGTTCAAATGTTTCTTTAAATGTTCATTTCAGCTTGGTTCTGGAGGGCCTCACTGTGTGTACTGTGTATGCATGTCTGTGGATTAGTGTGTGGTGTCTGTGTGTGGCCTGTGACCGGTACCCATCACTCATGTTCTAGTGACATTCATTGACTAATTGATGTAATTGGAGGATTTGGAGCATTTGACTGTGGGTGTGGAGACATCTAATGATCACTTCCCCAGTCCTTAGCTCAACACACACCACTTATGATCCAGCTCATTGTGTGTGTTTGTGTGTGTCTGTGTGCGTGTGTGTGTCGCTCGCTCTAATAGTGATTCTCCATTTCCCTAATGCTGAGCTCAACTCAATTTCAGCCTCAGCTTTGATCTTCAGCCGTACAGCAAGAGGTGTGCTCAAAAGCCTGTCGTATAGACTTTCAATCCAGAACTCATGTTTGAGCGTGTGTGTGGGTAGCAACAGAAATGTGGGTCATGGAAAGGACAGCGACAGCTGGTTGTTACACAATTGGCGATAGGTGGTATGCGGGCGGTAGTGGGCATGAGAGAACTGTGTTGATGGGGAATCCCCACGCCTCTCGGGTCCCTGTATTCTTCTCAATACTCGTGTCTGTGCCAGGGGTTGCACAGGCCACGTGTCAGGCCAGGCGGAGATGGGAAATGGACACACGGGGGCTGGCGTCTTTTTGTCGCCAGCTGGCACGGCGTGGTTGGTTCACACACTCACACACCGTACACAGACACGCAAAGCAGCACGTTTATACGCTGGCCTTCCAACAGAAACACAGGGTGTACAACCCACAACTTTGTACTCTCCCCAAACACACAACCGCCCACACTTGCTCTGCCTACACACATGCACACACAAACACGTTGCCTGTGTAGTTGTGTCTAAGAGAGAGGGATATTTTTACTGTCTTTCTCATCTCTGTGTGGGAGATAAACATACCAGTCCTTCTTTCATTCAGATGGTTTACCTGTGCCACACAAGTTGTGAATTGAAATATTAAGTTAATAAACACTATGTTCAAGTATTTGGCACTATTTAAAAATGTCACATCTTTTTACATGTTTGCATGTATGTGTGCATAGTTGGGTGGTACACAGTAATATACATCAGTGGCCACTTTTTTGGGTTGGACAGCATTTTGGTACTAAAATCATTCCTCATAGATTCTGGACAATATTGACATGATAGCATCACACAGTTGCTGCACATTTTGCCCAAAAGAACCTTTCAGTCAAAAGTTCCTAAATTTCCATACCTTTTTATAGTTTAACAAACCTATTTCCACTACAGAGAACCTTTTGCAAAACAGAAATGGTATTCGAATGTTAAAGGTTCTTTATGACGCCGTATAGCCTAAAATGTTTCTTCTATAGCATTGAGAAGTACTTTTTTAAGAGTGCCTGTTATCCTGCTGGAACTGGCTATTAGAAGGGTAAACTGTGGTCATAAAGGGATAGGCATGGTCAGCAACAATTCCCAGGTGAAGATGTGCCTTTAAATGATACTTATTTGGTTTTCTGGAGCCCACAATTTCGAAAAAAAAATTCCTTACACTGTTACATGACCACCAGCAGTCTGAACCATTCAAAGCAGGTTTTATCCATGCGTTCATGTAGTTTATGCCAAATTCTGATCCTACAGTACCATCTGAATGTCGCAGCAGAAATCTGGACTCAGACAATGTTTTACAGTCTTTTATCCTAATTTTAGTGAGCCCATACTCGCTGTAGCCTCGCTTCTGTTCTAAGCAGACAGCAGTGGCAGCCGGTGTGGCCTTGTGCTGTGTAGCCCATCTTATGGTCTGACTTGTTGATTCTTATCTGCATACCTTGGTTTTAACATGTGGTTACTTACTATCTACTTTTCTATCAACTTGAATCATCTGTCTGATAATTCTCCTCTGACATCAATGAGGCATTTTGACCATATGACTGTAACTCAATGGTTGTTTTTATTAACATAAATACTTTAACATATGCTTTCCTGTGGCTCAGTGGTTAGAGCATGGCGTTAACTACGCCAAGGTCATGGGTTCGATCCCATGCACATACTCATAATCAATGTATAGTATAATGCAATGTAAGTCGCTTTGGATAAGTGTCTGCCAAATGCGGAAATGTAAATGTAACATTTTCTGTAAACCTGAGGGGTGGTTGTTGGTGAAAATACCAGCAGATCAGCAGTTTCTGAAATACTGAAAGACCAGCAATCGTGCTATGTTCACTTAAACCTTCTTCATTTTGATGCTTTGCTTGAAATTTAGCAGATCTTCTTGGCCATGTCTGCATGTATAAATATGGCTAATTACATTTATGATATAAACAATATTTATGCATTTAAAAATTAAGTAATGACCAGTTGTGTAGTGGTTAGTTGATGCATAGTGCACAATATTTGATTTTTTAGTTAATTCACATATATGCTTGGTTGGCATACCTGCTATGCTTGGTCGCCATCTCTTTGGGATTTTTCCAGTTTAATCACTTTGTTACCTTTAGCTCATCTTCTTCCCTCCCTGTTGCCTTCTGTCTCCAACTGTGGAAATAAAAGTTATATTACATTACATTAATTCATTTTAAAACAAAAACCATTTGAGGATTTTTATAAACATTATATGAAAATTGTTGGCTCAATCTGTGTTTTAAACCTATTGATCAAAACACAAAGCTCAAAACAACTGATATACAGAAAAGAATCTTAGACTTGCCAAATAATATACATTTTTAAAATTAGTCTAAAGAAAAATAGTCTAGTCTAAAGACAGTCTATAGGAAATATAACTGGCCAAACATAAATGTAGTGTCGTATTCACAGTATGTATAGTGTTGCCTTGTTTTATATTCACAACAAAATCACCACAATATTGGAAGTTTGTGGATAAAAGGGCAGGTCTATATACTGACTATGAACCCTGTACCTTTTGCAGTGAGATAATATATAAAACACATCCACAGCTGAGTCTTTGATTACCACCGTCATAGGTTAAGACACAGAGCAGAGTGAAAGTGAAAGTGCTTCAATAATACTCGTCTTTGAAGTGCAAGTACTTCAAACGAATGAAGCCAGCCCATAATCAGTGCAGCATATCTCAGAGTCAGCACATTTCTGCGTTAGAAGACAACTAACAGCAACACCATGAACTAACAGCAACACTATTAGGTCATAGATCACGACCTGCTCTCACTGACTGTATGTTTGTTAAGAGCTGTGCTGGCAGACTATTAATACAGCTGTGTAATTTTGTCAGCTTTTGTCAGTTTGAAACTTCATCCATTCATACACTATTGTTTGTGTTATATGGTGACTTTGTGTCTTACTGAGTTCATTTCAGGTAATGTGTGTCACAATAATGTGTAGTTATTTAATTTTCAGGTATTTCTAAAAATTCTGCAAATCTTTGCTCTTATAGGCACTTAATACCAGAGAATTACTCAATGTCATGTGACTAAGCACTCATTCTCAGGAAAATGACATCATGACAACACTATGCCCTAAGCCCTACACCATCCTGTCCTAGAGTGTTATTTTGCTGGGTATCCACCTATGTATGTAATGACTATACAATTGTCTTTGTCTTCAGTAAGTCCAGTGGTGAAATACAAGATGGAAGAATTGGCCTATTATTGAATTTTTATTGACTATTGTTTACCCATTATAATTTTACAATGGCTAAATCTAATTTTGTTTAATGTTTAATTTAATTTAATGTTTTGTTTAATTTGTTTTTCTTTAACCTATGATCATTTTTAACTTTATCTTAAATTCTCTTTAACCCTGGATATTGTTTAACCTGGTTATCTTAGTTTTTGTTCCATTTTTAACCCAGAATCATCTTTTGCACTTTTCATGCTTTACACTTGTTAGTAGTTAATTCTGCAGTGGTAAGATATAACACTTTAAAGAGCTCTAATTTCTATTCTAACCATTTTTCTTTCCTACCTTGTCTAGTTATGGCAAATAACACCTGCCGTTTCACTGAGATCAGTTTATGATGTTGTATCCACTGCCATCCTCGGCATGTTCCACAGAAATGGTTGATCTCAGCACTGGTTACTGGGCTGTAATGGAAGCCATTAGCAACACTGCAGTGTAGTAATGGACCAATCTCAGTCTTCCTCCCACTAACTGATTCAGTCATTAATCAAAACTCCTTGACCAGTGTGATTCAGCTTTAAAGGCTGGCAGCATATCCAGTGCCACATTGAACCTGTGCTTATGTTCTGTGGTTGCATTTGCTGATGATTATCCTTCATTTAATGTGAGGTAAAGCGAATTGGAAAATGTGCTGTATGAGAAAAAGGTCAAGGGTCAAGGTTTCGGCTGGTTAACATGAACCCCTAGCCCCTGCTGGTTTACTGCTTTAACTTCACCATTCTGCTGGCAAAAAACAATTGTTTTTCCCTTACAGCCTAGACATATTGTGACCAAATCCCTTACTTAAATTTTTTTAATAATATAATTTCATTATATTATTGTAGATGTTTCACCAGTGCTTGATTCTTTTTGAAGTACATTTAAAAGCATTAAATAGACTAGAATGAAAATGTAATGGTGAAGGTTTTGTTAATGTGGGTGTCGGGTTCCTGTAGCTCAACTGGTAAGGCATGACACTAGCAACACCAGGGTCATGGCTTTGATTTTCTGGGAACACACACACTGATATTTCAGTGTTTCCACTGAAATCCAAATGTGATTTCAGCGAATTTCAAACAAGTTACTCAGTTACAACAGATCATTTACATATTAAAGTCTTAAAGGTACTTTTTAAGTGTAAAATGATCATGTGAAACCAAAATTGTGGGTGGGTGAGGAAGGCTACAAAAATGTAGGATAGGGGCCCCATTAATTTGACAGCCCTGCCCCAGGTCAAGAAAACATTACTTTATCTGACAGTGATTGGTACAGAGCACAGAAAATGAGAGTATACAGTACTAGAGTGGATCGATGTGGTTATTCATTTTTGAGGAATCGCTTTTTACATTACCATTAGACCTGTATACGTTAGCAAGAACTACTGAATATTTTCTCAAAAACACACACATACAGACACCCCCTGCCAGAATGTCAGTATTACAGACCAGATTAACTAGTAAGTACTAACTTTATTTGAACCTAACCCAGTAATCCCCCTCTCAAAACTGCACTTGTCAGAGTACCTTTTTTCAATAAAATAATTACAAAAACGTATTACCAAAAATAAACAAATATAACATGAAAATAATAAGGACAGTGTGATTTTCTCGCTAAAAGGTACAGTTTGAGACATGGAAAATTACTAAAATTACTTAAGCTGCTAAATTTGTACTTTTGAGATAAAATAATGCCCATGCTTAATGCCCATAGGTTTCCTAAAGAAACAACAAAAAACAGTGAATATCAGTGGGTGGCTTTCTAAGGGTTAAGTAACATAAACATCTAAACTGAACTTACAGACTTCGTTTCCTGTATTGCACGAATCAGAAGAAAGACAAGAAAGGGTGGAGCTGAACAGAGGAAGAAAGTGCCGCATCACTCTCCACTTCCTATCTGTGCTTTCCATGAGTCGACAGATTGAGGAATGGAAAGAGACAAAATTAACCCAAACACACACAGACACGCTATATTTAGAGCCGTTTGTAAATCTGCATGTTGGCCAACACTCCACCCCCCTGACTCCATGATGACATTGCTGTGATGACCCATGATGAGAGCTGTCAACAACATGTTACTAATACAAGCAGAGGCCAGGGGGTAGAAGTGCTGGGCTATTTCCCTCTTTAACCACAGCCTGCATCGGGGTTTCCCCATTGACCTATAGCAATCCCTAAATAAACTTTGAGATGTGTACATTGAAAGCCGTTATGATTTTTATAACAGCACATAAATGAGCCAAACACTTATTTCGCCCATCACTGTGTTAAACTGTTGCCACGTTGTTGTAGTCCAGGCGTTGTTTAGATGTGACTCATCTGTTGTGATTCAGTGGGGTTAAAAACTTGAGGATAATTACACTCCTGGTATAGATCCAATCATTTTTAGTGGTGTTTGTCACTAATACTCATACTTACAGTTTGGAACTTAAAAGTTTTAAACTGTTTTTTTTTTAGTTTTTTTACACTGATGTGTAACTCATCTTTCATCTTTTGTACTATCAACATGGATGATACCTCCAATCATTGGACTTGTCTGTTGTTAGAAGATAGGTGTGTTATTTCTAATGTAAACAAGCAGACCTAGGTTTTCACAGATGATTTTTCAATATATTGATGATAAAACAGGCCAAATCCCATCTACTACAGCACAAATAGAGGCATAAGAATGATGTGACTCATTAATATTAATTAGGTGATGTATCTTCCAGCCAATAGCTGAAAGGTAGGTAACTAGCCATAACTAGCGTTATGCCAGTATAGAATAGGATAAACACCGGTTTCTGGTAAGGGTGAGTGTCTGGTAGTTGCCAGGTACAGGTGTGTGTGTGATGCCCTGGCTGTAGTGGGGTCAAACAGGGATCATGATCTGCAGAGGCGGAACATTATCTCCTCATGTTCTCAGGTTCAGAGGCCCAGAGGTCACATGACCTCATAATGGTAGGTCACTTTACTCTATTTCTTACACTCAATTAGAGAAAGAACCTAATATCTTCACACACACACACACACACATCCACATAATCAGTTACATGCACATGATTTTCTCAGACACACCTGAACACACTGGATTCTGACAACAATCAGAGCTTTTCAGATTTTGTTCTAAATTGATTAGTTGTGCATGAGTTTCCAGTAAATAACTGAAGTACAGTTACAACCGAAGTATAGCAGCCTACTTTTTGAGTTATAGTTGTTCACAGATAGTATCTAGTGAGCCAAAAAGTTAGCCACTGCAGCTGTGACATTTTCCTTTAAGGTCACACTTGCATACTCTCACACCCACTTGCATTTGAACATACAAACAAGTGTACTCACACTCACATTTGATCTTTCCAGGATGTGGTGTGTGCTCTGCTGTGTGTGCATGGACGGGGTTTCCCTTTTTATTGCTACAGCATTTCCGCCTTAGCTGTGTGTTTGTCTGTGCTCGTAGTGAGGGGAAGAAATTTCAGTTTGTAAACTATTGCTGTGCAAACTGTGTAGTGATGTTCCATTGCTTTTGTTGTGCGAGATGCTTTTTTAGAGGTTGTTTGGTTTAAGTTCGGCTGACTTTAAAGGTGAAGTAATTTCTACGCCACTAGCATCAAACAGAATGACAAAAATAATGATTATTTTCAAACTGATTTCATAGACACTCCCCATCTTCTATTGATCAGTCAAATCAACACTACTCGTTCTACTGATTGAGCCATTGTTGCCATGTCGGGCAACAATAGGGAGGCATGGTAATGTTTTGAGTGTCGGAATCCATGTTATATTTGTACTTGTGTAAAAATTTGCTCTAAGTATTGACCATAAGCAGCAATATATGTAGTTCTCTTGTTTTCATTTTCGTAATGTGTATAGAGCATCTAATTGGCAGGAAGTTTGAAATGCATGATTTGCTTCATAAATAAATAAAAATATAATTTGTTATTAATAATCTGTTATTTTCAATAAACATTTGAATGTAGACACAGACCTGACTTAGATTGCCGTTTGACACACTGATTTCACCAGTTGCAGTTTGCATGCTTGATATAAATAACAAAAACAATTACAGAAGAACAAGAACAGTCTACAAAATACAGAATTTTGAGTCTTGGACACAGTTTGTTGGCTCTTAATTTCCAAATGTGATTTCCTCACATTTCGCTTTTAAGAATGCGTTTATTGCCGGAATTGGAGAAGTGATATTGTCATAGCAGCCGGAGTTACGTCTGGTATTTATCTGGTGGTCCTGCCAAAACGCTCTCTCTCATGTTGCCACCTCCAGCACTGACAGGCTGTGTGTTTTATTTAGAGATGAGCTGCTTGAAGTGATTCACAGCTCACAGAGGCCCTGAGACACGTGCAGCATTAAAGGATACTCCATTAAAGACACCCATTTAACATTTGTAACAAGTACATTGAAATGTTTACCCAGTACAGCTCAATCACACAATTAATTGGAAAAGGACAAAACATTTAGCTCAACCTAGTAAATAATAATGACAAAACGATCTGTAAAGACAAAGATCAGCGTTGATCTATATATTACAATTTTCTGGAATACTTGACTCTGAATGGTCAGCCATGACATTCCGAGCTCTGTTATCCTCTAATAACAGCTGCTAAAACTGATAACACACTGCTTATATCATCTTGACCGGTACTACTTATATATTTAATGTATCACTTTGTTCCGCTGGTTTAAATTTGTTACAAATGAGCTATTTCAAATAAATATTTCACGTCCAATATTTTACTCATGTGGCAAGTAGTGGCGATGTGTAAGTGGGATAATGTACATCCTAATGGTTTTTATCACAAAAAAAACCCTCAGGGTGATACACAACCCCTCAGCTTGTTTATTTTACTTAGCTATCAGAATTGACAGCTTTGTACTGGTAAATGTAAAAGATTCCAGGTATTTTTTACATAAGCAATTAATGGGCATGAAAATAAAGTGTGAGCATTAGTATAAATAAATGAAGACACAGAAAAACTTTTTTTGTATTTATAATTTATATGGTGATATGATCATTCTGGAGTTTGAATTTGTTTGGTCTGTTGTCTCGGGATACAAAGACAAATTTTTGTCAGACAGTTATTTTTGTCAACTTTTGGAAGAACACAAGCATATAGAGGCTGTTTCAGTTTAGATTTCATAGGTTCATAGAGGTCAACACAGCGTTGTTACATGAATGTGCTCAAATATTTTCGGACGTTTGCCTCATAGACATTGGAGCTCATACAAAGTTTTGTTGCTGTTTTTTAGGGAACTGGGATCCGCAGGCATTTGTTCAGAGGTTTGGTCTGGCTGGCCCAGTGGCTTCACTCCAGTTCCTCACCCAAAACCACAAAGACTAGAGGATACCTCCAGACTGTCTTTGTACCTTAACCTCTGGCCTTCTTACACAGCATGCCTTTGTTTCCCATCCAATTTGTTGATGTACTACTATATTACACAGCAACATTTATGAGAATTTTCAACTAATAAAGTATGGTGTCTTTTCTTCATAAACTGTCATTTGTGGAAAGTGTTTTAATGCATTATATCTCAGTTTTGGTGTTGAATAAAACATGTATTTATAGTCTGAATTCATTTCAACACAATAAACTCGCTGTGCTTTATGGGATTGCCTCATTCTTAAAGAGCATGTGCGATGCTACCTTAGATTTGGGCCAAAACAAGGTATCATAGAGGGTCACATAATAATGATGGTCACACAATCCAGCTGCCCACCTGTGGAACATCCCCTGTGGACCACCTTGAAAGATGCCTCAAAGTGCTGTCTAAGTAGGCAGCGAAATAGGGTTTGAAACAGCTTATTTGTTTCTGCAAAAATCTATACTTGCACATGGCCCTGAAACATCACAAATACTAAATACAGTCAAACCACGTGTACACACACGCTCTCACATACCACTGTGGCTAGTCATCGGCATATTATACTACAACCTGCCTGTTTATCCTAGAATGGTCAGTCTATTTCTCTTCGCCTTTCTTACATAACGCCCCTAACTTACAAACCACTGTAGTGTTGCATTCCTGTTTTCTTGGCAGTAAGAACAGGCCTGGACTTCTAGACAGTTCAGTACCACAGAAACCAACAGTAACAGAAGAGATATACAGGGAGAAATAGAAAGATGGATAATGAGAAAAAAATCACTAAGATATAAAAGTGGCTTCTGTGTTGTCACACATCAGAGAGAGTGTGTGGAAAGAGTCAGACTACAGACAGGAAGTACGTCAGGGCCAATAGAGGAAGTAAAGGGGGTGGGGGGTGGTTGAGGCCGCAATTCAGCCGGAAGCCACAATGGAACTATGACCAAAATACACTTGTGTGTTACTTCAGGCCAGACAGGAGGGTCATGGCTTCAAGACAAGCTTTTTTCATCTGTGATTACCTGTATGTGTTCTTTCATGGATAGGAAGAATGTTTACTTTCTGTAAATGCACATAAGTTCTATTTCTGAGCGAGCTTATGAAATAATTATAGACATACAAAACAAAGACAGACAATGTGGCAAAAAATAGATAAAACATATGTTTGTAATATATTTATTTATTGCAAGCTATAAACGTATATAAACATCATTTTGTTCTAAAACCCCTAAGGTGCCTACATGAGAACCCCTGAAGTGACAGGACACAGGAGAGATTCTTTTACTGAACTTGTTGCAATGCATTCTGGAATATTTTGGCCAAAATGAGGTATCTTAACATAATTAGGATGCCACCCTATTGCTGGCACTTCACCATGTTTAGAGACAGTCTGTATGGATTTATGTGTGTGTGTGTATACATACACTTTCTCAGAGTTCATAATATTAGAGTTCATGTTCTAAATATGCAGCAAATAAACAAATGCCATTCAGCAAGACATTTTGACGTGTTCATAAATTCATCAGTAAAGTATTACATATGTAAATTACATATGTGACATATGTAACACAGTATTTACATATGTTTCTATTTGCAGTTGTTTTTTGAACACAGTCTAACCCCACCCCCCTCCAAAATAGAAATGCAGTGACCTATGCGTATGTTACTATATGTAATGCATAACTTGTTTAGTACTAATTGTGTATTACAATGCATTCCAGCGTCAACTCCCAGACTCCCAAAATCTTTACAGCATGTAATCCCTCTTCACTTTACTGCTGTGTGTATAAGGTTGGGCCACAAAAGCTCTGGAAAAAAAGAAAAACTATTGGCTTCTGTTGAGCATTTCCGTCTCAAAGGAGAATTTGATATCAATACACCAGATGTCTGAAAAAAAGGATTTAGAGAAGGTTGTTTGATGTGGATATGATCAATGTAAGTTAGTAGTTTAATTGACAAAGCAGTAGTGTCTCAGCTGACACATATGCACATACAGTTTACGCTCTGGCACACTCTAGCATTCATACAGGCAAATAATTTATCTCACGTACCACAAGTGCCACACACACATATACAGTGTGCTAGAATAGGGTATCTGTGTGTCTTTGTGCCTTAGCTGGTTAAGCCAGTCTTTGGTGAGTATTGTTATGTCCCCTGCATGAACTCAGGCATTGATTAGTTTGTCCTGTTTGTATTTGTTTATTTTCTCAGACTTTCGCGGACTCACACACACAACTTCACAATACTGCAAAAACAAAGTTTGCTTTCTCAAACTTCTGAAGGCATCTTTAAACAGACTCAACACAGTGGTACAGCAGCTATCAAAGGTTTTCAAATATTTCAAATATTTTACACTAGCAAAACATTTGTAATAAAAGTATAAAAAGACAGTATAAAAACATAGAATGTGTAGGTTTTTAGATTAAACCTATTAATTAAATTAATGTTCCTTTATAATGGTGTATGTGATGTTAGTGGAGGTGGTCCTCTTTTAATGTGTGGTTTGTCATGTATAGACTTTATCTCACTTGTGTTGTGAGCTTTTCATTGGCTTACTCTTTCTTTCTCTGATTCACTTTGAGTCCAAACATTCTTACTAAGAATATTGGCTTCAAGAATCAATAATATTGATAATACTATTCAATAATAATTTTGTACTTTAGTTTGTATTTTACCCATACCCTTTGCTTTTATGGTGTCCTGTCTTTACAATGCATCAGTGTGACATCTGACAATTAGCAAAGAATTGTTTCATTATTTATATGAATAATCTTCCCATCAGCCCTGAAGAGTTAGCAGTTTTGGTTCTGGGACAAAACGACAACGAGGAACAGCTACGGAAATGCCCAAAATGCAGCCTGGAAAGAAACACAACTATTTTATTATACATCTATTGCAGCTTTGTATTTTTCCGCTGCATATTGAAATTAGCTAGATTGTGATCAGGGATAAGCGTACGCTTCCCTGGAATCCCTACATGCAAAATACACAAAGGAGAGTCCTTTCAGCCTGCAACCGTTCCACAGACAACCCCCCTGACAATCAATCATTGTACAATGCGTGCAGTTATAAAAGTTGCGGAAATAAAAACAAGCGTAGCGCAACAGGTGTTGAGTAGTTTTTCCAGTCCAGACTCCATGAAAAGGCTTCCCTTATAGGAAAGTGCCCTGACAACCCATGGTCTTGCCAATCAAAAGGAATTCCCATGTCTATTTTGCATTCTTGAAAAAAGTGCTGTGATCAGACAGTAAGGAGGGCACTGCTGGAATCATTTTACACCAACACGGCAGGAGGATGTAATAGCCGAGGGACTTTCTGAAACATTTAGAAATGCTAAATCTATTTAGGGGCTACATTTCTATGATCATTTATGCTCAACAATTTCATATATGTTACTAAGAGGATCTTGCAACAATCAGTTTACGTGGCTTTACAGAAGGACCACAGTAAAAATATGGTAAAGAATTGTTAGCTGAATGATTTCTAGTGTATTCTATATGTATTGCTATACTTATACTGCTTATGAATAAAGATACTATGTAATAGTGATAGGCGATGTAATAATGATTTCTCCTTATCAGTTCTATAAATGTATAAATTCTATAAATATGGGGTTCTTGTTAAAAAGCTTGGCCTGGGTCTTTTGAATGGTAGTTTCATGTCAATGTTTAATGTCAATGTTCGGGGTTAAGTGTAAGTTTCAGTTTATGAAATATGGTTGTTCACGCATTTGTTCTGCATTGTTAAATTAGCGTACAACTGCTAGTATACGTCATGGGTTCAGTCAGTGGAAATAGAGTGTTTACTTCCTCTATTTTGGTCTATAAAAAGTAATATTCAAATCACTATGTCTCCATTCTCTTTTATATCACTTGCTGCAACCCAGGTCTAGCTGCCTCATGCTGAGGTCTGTGTGTATTTCCTCATTTGGTATGAATGACAGGCCTGGCATTGTTAAAATAACTTCCAACACTACATAAACAGTATCACCAAACATCAGCACATAGGCAAGTTCATTTGTTTCATAATCAAACCTTATGACGTCATTGACATATTCGCCTTTTTGACACGTTCCAATCCAAATTGGACCAAATCAAATTTCAGCTCATTGCCTTGGATATAAAGTAGGTGGGGGGATCCCCTAAAAATCCCCCAATGACAGATTCATAGCATCAGTTTAGCAGTTCACCTACACACATTGCATCTTGCCTATTGAGTTGAGATTAGCCTTTGGAGTCCCCCTCAAGTGTGTGTCAGTTTGTGTTTGTGTGTGTGTGTTTATTTCTTGTGGCCCCCAGAACACACAGCATGATTCAGACCCCCCTCCCACACACTCCATTTTTGCTTCATTAGACCATATCTGTCAACTAATACTACTACACTGTTTATGTATGAATTGCCAAGGCAGATAATTCCAGAGTTTAGAAAGGAGTGTTGCTGCTTTGGCAGCAGTGGCGCTGTTGAGGATTACTAAGGGTATGTTAAGATTAATTGAGGATGTTGTTCATTGGACAGACACATCTGATAAATGATCTTTTAAAGGATATATATGCATATAAACTAGCCACAAAAAAATACAGGAACAGTTTAGCCACACTTAGAATTGTATTTGCCATTAATTGTTATAATTGAGTGAGATTTTGGTATGCACAACAGTCAGTGCCCCACACAGAGATCTGACCTCAGCATTATCAAGTTGTATTTTATTACATGAAAAACAAAAACAGCTGAGACAGACTAAATCCAGTAGCACTGTGGGAAACTCTCTGATGCTTTAAGAAACCTACCTACAAAGCTCCTGTACTATAAAAGTTTTAGGTGGTAAATATTATCTATACTTTGTCCTAAGTGGACCTATTGTTAATGTAAATATGTATTTTAGTAATATAGCTAAGTAGAAGGGTTTCATTTATATTTAAACCAACATTGATATTAAATCAAATTGAAATCAAATAGAATACCCAGCCCTATAATGTCAGACTCCATGTGCATACAAAAATCTCACTGAGTTATAACAATTACACTACAGCAATAGGACTGATACTCTTATTTAACATTAGGAATTACATAAGGGTTTTAGAACATTATTTAAGTATCAGGAAATCAGGTATCTATGGCAGCAACATGCATTAGTTTGGGGTGGGAGGTTTAAGTGATTATTATTTTATTTTTGGGTCATAATTTATCAGACGTGAGGCCAACATACACATATCAGACTGGTCTAGAATACAAATTGTTACCTCATCACTCTCTCTCTCTATCTCTCTTTCTCTCTCTCTCTGTGTGATTGCATCAGCATCCTCTGAGCATTTCAGTGCATGTATGGCAGCCTGAATTTTCACTCTTGGTGGTAATAGGAGTGCTGGGCTCTGTGATTGGTCTGGATGTGAGGTAAGGAATTTTGGATGGACATGTGGGAAATCTCATGGGCCACCCTGGCCCCTAATTGGATTACATACAGACAAGTATGTCATCTTATTATGCATTGTTCTGTGTATAATAATACTGAACAATGTCTAATATTGTTCTTATTACTATTATTAGTAGTGGTATTACACATTCTATAAATAGTTTATCATAATTATAATAAAAACAAATTTATTACCCACTGTGATTTCAATTTAATCATGACATATAGCACTGTGCAAAACATCCCAAAAAGGTTTTATAAGATGTTTATTTATGTACTTTGCTGTAGTGTGTCAGTAGAAAATCTTAATTTCCAACTGTTCCAATCTTTAATTTCTGAAAACAGATTTCCAAACATTCTTTTCTATACAATTAACTGTAATAATTAAGTGAGATTATTGTGAACAAGGAACAAGAAGTCCTATAATAGACAGTATTCAGATTTCCTTTTTTTTGGTGCTGGTGAAAAAGCCTGCCTTAGACTTTTGCACATTACTGTAAGCATACTTTAAATGTTCAAGGCATAACACATTGCTGTATAGCCTGTGTAGTAAACTAGGCTAGTGATTCAGGAGTGGTTTATTTTTCTGGACTTCCCCTCCTATGTTAGTCTCCTTAAACAAAGCCATTCGCCAAACGGGACAGTTTTTTATTGTTTCTAAAAGTTGCAGATAAGATATTTTTCTCCCTTGTTTCTAAATTGGTGAAACAGGACCCATGACGTTTTGCCCTCTGCGGTTCCTTTAATGGCTGCGGGTTCCGATCGCTTTTCCACTTTGCAGCTCTCTTAACCGGAAATCTCTAACCAAATACAGACAGCGAGGGGCGTGGCCGGATCAAGGCCTTATTTGGAGTTTCCACTTCAGCGGCGAACTTGGCGCTCTAGGCCAAAACCAAGCCCACAGATTTGCCGCGCGCCTGCAGTATTTACAAGCGATTAACTCTCTGGCAGTGACAACCTTTGTATAACCCAGTCAGTGATGTGTCTTCTAGTCTTTATCATCTGCTATAGTCAATTGCTTAAACAACTTGGTAGTGGTTTAGAAACTATTGATAGTCTTAACCAGTCACGTCAGTTTTTATTTGGTAATATATTTTATGTTTTATTTACTTGTCAACCAAAGTGCAGTAAAGCTGTAGTGTCTCTTGTAATAAACTGATCTGACCTTCAAATGCAATATGACAGCACACATTGCCCATAATCTTTAATATTGTATACTGATAACAAGTGATTCTAGGAAAGTTTGGTGCATTTAAATATATGAGTCTTTGTAATATGATTAGTAATCTAGGGCTAAATTGGGCAAAATCATTTACCCTTCAAAAATGGCTTTATACGCTGTTTTGTGTGAATAGCTTTACTTTTAATATGTCATTTTATGACTAATTGGCGGAACTATTTTAAACATATATTAAAAACGAAAAAGGTTACAAGCAAATTGAAAAGTAATTGCGCCTGCATCCTCCAATCAAATGTCTTAGTAATGTCATCTAGCAGTATAAAAGATTCTTGGAATAGGTGCAGTTAGTAAGTGGGATGCGTTAAACAATCCATAATTAATAGTGCACGCTAACCTTCCAAACCTTTACGCACATATATTAAATAATGTGCCCACTACTGCTATTTAAACACTTAACAGACACGGTTAAAGTGGATTAAACAACATGCGATGCATGCAATGTCGCAGACAGAGAAATCCATGCTCACAATACGTGTTTAGAACGGTTTTACTGTTCTTCGGGTTCAGTCGGCACCCAAACAGATGAAACTGCCCGTGAAAGTGTATTCACCCCTCCACTGCTCCGGTCCCTAACACTTATCTTTCTGCCACCGACTCTAATGTTCCACTATGAGGAGCTTCCATGTGACGTCGAGCAGCCGTCTCGCTTTGTGTGTCCATATATGGTCATCTACGTCACAAAGTTGTTCCGTCCCCCAGTTCAACAAGAAAGCGTTGGAGTTCCCTGCGCTCGCAACAGAGCGAGCAGTGCTACACTTGTGCAATCACCACCACCACCACCAACATCTCTCTGCTGTTCCAGAGAAAATAACACTTCACAGAAATCAATCAAAAAACGACAATCAGCCTCGTGAAGAGACATTCGCGCGGAGCTCATCGCGCAGTTGGATACAATTACAAAGGGACTGACATCTCTTTCTGTAGCTTTTTAGATAGATTTCAGAAGACTGGAGATTGATCGGAACGGAACACCTGTGCGCGCCTATTAATGACAAACTGACAACTGCTATGACAGGTAAACTAGCGGACAAGATCCCTATTACCATGAGCAGTTTAATCAACACCATACCTGACAGTCTCTACCCAGAAGAAGACATTCCCACTTCTATGAACATTTTCACAAACCCGGACTCTATTTCGCACTACTCACAGATGAATACAGGTAAGGACAAGTTTTGAATAAAGTGCTCGATAAGTCTTTGATGGGATTTATAACTCGTTGTTGGCTTGTTATGGCCGGTTACGGCGCGGCATCAGTTGTCTTGAAGCCCGCTGAAAGCGCTTCGCTGCTCGGCCCCGCAGCACCTGTTAACGCGCACTTAGTTCAGTGCACTCTTTAGTGCTACTGATGCCAAACAGTTGCTGTTTAGGACTGTATAACAGTTACATGTTAGGCATTACTCCACTCATACAGCTTTCCAAATCTTTTTCTCAAACGGGATTTTGTCACACATTACAGTGTTTATGTTAGTGTATTTACCGAGTAATAGCAACACATACCTTGTACTTAATATTTATTTATTTTACGATAGATTGCGAGTATATATTTT
>JAZGTJ010006771.1:0-24187 GCA_036877575.1 Botia almorhae | reverse complement strand
TTTCGTGCCACAAAGGCGATAGATCTGTTTAACAACAGGCTGTGAGAGGGCTGTGGACCACCGCGGACCAAACGACTCAAAATTATCCACAAAGTAAACAGAGTGATGCACTCCATTGCGGTCAGCGAGAGCGCCGCTCTTCCTGTTTATCCCGAAACCGTCGCACCATAATGAAGTACGCGTGCTCGTAAGCGTGACGTAAGCGTGCTCCGGCACGAATGCTGAAACTCAATGTGAGTGCAGGCCAGAGGGGGAGTGGGGAGGGGGGACAATCGTACTCGGGCCCGGTTCACGGCAACCGTGCCTAGTGTGAGTACACCCTCTCTCAGTCCCTACTGCTGAAAAATACCCCCACAGCATGATGCTACCACCACCATGCTTCACTGTTGGGATGGTATTGGACAGGTGATGAGTTCCAGAACTCATCCTGGTTTCCTCCAAACATAATGTTTAGAATTGAGGCCCAACAGTACAAACTTGGTTTCATCAGCCCAGAGAATCTTGTTCCTCACAGTCTTCTTTGCAAACTCCAAGCAGGCTTTCATGTGTTTTGCACTGAGGAGAGGCTTTAGTCTAGCCACTATGCCATAAATCCCTGATCGGTGAAGGGGTTCAGTGATGGTTGTCCTTCTGGAACTCTGGAACCCATCTCCACACAGGATTTTTGAGTCAGAGTGACCATGGTGTTCTTGGTCACCTCTCTTACTATTGCCCTTTTGCTCCCCTGACTGCTCAGTTTGGTCAGGCAATCAGCTCTTGTAAGAGTGCTGTTTGTGCCAAACGTTTTGCATTTGAGAATTATGCAGGCCATTGTGCTCTTGGGAACCTTCAGTGCAGCAGAATATTTTTGTAGCCTTCCCCATATCTCTGCCTTGCTACAACCCTATCTTTGAGCTCTGCAGGCAGTTTGACCTCATGGCTTGGTTTTTGCTCTGATATGCATTGTCAGCTATGAAGCCTTTTTAGAGATGTGTGTACCTTTCCAAATAATGTCCAATCCACTAGCATTGTGTGTTAATGTTAATGCCTGTCAACCCCAGCCTTTCCTTTAAGACCAATAAAGTATTTTACACATGTAATGTGTGATAGGAAAAGGGCGGTCTTCCCTTATATTATACATGTGTAGAAGAGATAAAAATGTGATTAAACTCTTTTAGGTTTCTTTTAAATTACATTTTTGCCATGTTATTTTTCCATAGAACACAAAAGTTGAATTTTTGGTCAAATAGTAAAGTCACTGTTTACCTAAACGACATTAATGCCTCATTAACACCCAAACAGCATTGGTTCTCATATGTAGTAAAACAAAACATGATGCGCTATTTTTGAGACTGTATAACTAAATGAGAAATATTGTAAGTAAATATTAACTACAAATTTTACAGTGTCCCTGAAAAATGTCCCAGTGTACAAAATTAGGTTGTATTATGGAAGGAACTGCGTGAGCAATGTTAAACTAAACTCTACTTTTATGTTCTGAACAATCAATAGCAGCATATGGGTTTAATATGACATTAGTGTGTACTGGCCGCATATTCTTAGGAATACTCCTTAGTGAATGTGTGTGTGCTGGCCTTCAGAAGGCAGTAAACATTCGTAGGAGCCACATGTGCTGATCGCTCCAGCATGCATTTATGTGTTCTGGTAATATAGGGGCCACCCCACTGCTTCACTGCACTGGAGCATGGAATGGGCCAAGTCCCTGCTGTGTCAATGACAGCTGGCTGCTGTTCGCTGTCCATCTAACTGCACACCCACAGATCCCTCCATTTGTATCCACCGTTCTCTGTCCAAACTTTCCCTTCCAATCTTTATTTGCATTTGTTTATTTTTCTTTGTTGCTTTTAAAATGCAGAGAGCCCTTTAGCTCAGTGTCTTTGAATATTTGTGTGTTGTGTTAGATGACTGATATCATTGCTACTATAAGAGATTCAAACCTGAAGCTCACTCTTGCGTTCGGGATCGGGATGCATCATGCAGGACTTCATGAGAGAGACCGGAAGACAGTGGAAGAGCTGTTTGTCAACTGTAAGATCCAGGTCAGATCTGCTGTTAAAGATTAAACTTGGCCTATTATTGTGTGATATCCCTGATATATCCCCACCCTTAAATTACATGTAAAAACTGTGATTGATCGCTTTAGATGTCAGTCGGGAGGTTCTTTCTGTCTAAGTGGGTGGTTCTAGCCTGCATAAAGCACCTGAACTTTGTTGTAGATATGTATTCTAGTAAATAGTGAAGTTGTTTTTTTAAGCAGTTTATGGCATTGAGATTAATGTTTCACTGTACATGAGTCTACCTTTGGATTTGAATGAAGGTGTTAATTGCGACCAGCACACTAGCGTGGGGTGTCAACTTTCCCGCCCATCTGGTGATCGTGAAGGGCACAGAATATTATGATGGGAAGATGCAGCGTTATGTGGATTACCCCATCACAGGTACAGTAACATCTGTTTACTGTATGTGTTGACAGTACGGTGTCATTGCTGTCTGTCACATCTGCTTCAGATGTTCTTCAGATGATGGGTCGAGCAGGGCGGCCGCAGTTCGATGACCAGGGGAAAGCAGTTATCCTTGTGCACGACATCAAGAAAGACTTCTACAAGAAGTTTCTGTACGAGCCCTTTCCTGTGGAGTCCAGGTGTGTGTCAGGAAATTGTTAGCAGTGTAAGGTTGAGTAAAGTTGACCTGAGCAGGCTTTTGTCTTCTCAGTCTTCTGAGCATGCTGTCCGACCACTTGAATGCAGAAATTGCAGCGGGTACCATCACCTCCAAGCAGGACGCCATGGATTACATCACCTGGACGTACTTCTTTCGCAGGCTGGTCATGAACCCTAGGTACTGCACACACTGCACCCATAATTTCTAGCATTCCCTGGTGTAGATACTAGTGTATATTACTACTTTTGGGTTTCATTAGTGATTTTGGGGACAAATTTGGGGCATTTTTACAGTTACCAGAACTTTGAGCTCTACATTTTATTGCTTTCAAAGTATACTGTGGTGAAATGTGAATAAGGGCCTGTTTAACATGAGTGTCTTTTAATACGAGTTAATCTAATTATTTAGATTTATCTAAGTAACAACAGTATGAAATGTTATAAATGTTAATCATATTGCAGTTCAGATTGCAATGTTTGCTCATGCAGCCCTAATAGCATTGTTAGAGATGTAGATTGATTAGAATTCTGTTAAGACTAGAAATTTTAGTGAGATTTTAACATAGTGTTTTTGTGAAGTGAGACCATTATGTCTCACTTAGACTGTATGTTTAGTTTTCTGCAGGTTACATTGTGACTCTTAAAGTAACCAAACAGAAAATAATGTGACTCAATAACTCAAGCATGACATGAGTTCGGTGAAAATTAGGACCATTACTAAAAATGTTTTAATTGACCAAGAGGGAAATGCGGTTAAATTGGAGTTATTGAACCGCAAAAATTACAGAAATACATCTTCAAGCACTTCCACAGGGCTCATTACTCATTGTGTTACCATGACAATGTCATCGCTGGACATAGTGGCTTGAGTCCAGCCTGACAGTGTACACCTCCATCACAAAACGGTCTGAAAGATCACACACATGCGCACACACACACACACACACAGACACACACACAGACACACACACACACACACACACACACACAGACAGCCACACACACACAGACACACGGACAGACACAGACACGCAGACAGACACGCAGACAGACACACAGACAGACAGGTTCGCAGGGACGTGCGGGGCAGAGCAGACATCTGCCGTGAATAGAAGATGAATTCAGAACATTCCAGTGACATTTGCACGCCTGTCAGCTCACATTAAACATTAAGACCTGTGTGTGCCCCCTGCATTACTGCAAACACCCGCAGTGCTGCACAACACTAATGCCTCAAGTACTTCTCTTGACTTGTAATCACTAACCATTTATAGGAGCCATATTCCACACTTGTGTATGATTTGATCATTTTTCCATAAAGTCCACTTCAAATGGTAGTCTCTTCTCAAACAAACGTCGTCATTTAAGTTTTAAAGCCCTCCTTCCACCCTCCACATTACTTTCAATTAGAAAGGTTTTTTTTATTCTGAACCTTTATTATATTATTTTTATTTGTTATTAAATTGTACCTTAATTCATATGTAAATTGTTTATTGTATTGTTTGAGCCGTACATATGAGACATTGTGCTCTATTTTCAGCACATATTCACCCACGTACATTGATCTCTGTCCAGTGTCCTTTAAAGCTATGTTGCGTGTCACCTATCATCTCTTATTGGCCGTGATTTACTGGCCTGAGCCCCTCTGCCTACAGACACAAGCCCCAGAGGCCCCATCACATTCACAGCAGCTAAATGATGCTAATGTTAATGTGTCTGTGATTTAAAGAGCCATGAAGTTGTTTACTGCTATCACACAGCGGTATGAGAGAAACACATGAGTGCAGGGCAACAGATCAGAACATGAGTACTGATGTTTATCGGATCAGCTCAGTACTTAAACATCAGCTGCCTAGTCTACATAGGAAAGGTACTGTCTAAGACAACATCCCAACGTGATGGAACCTTTAATGGGCCATTTCAGAGCGCTCTACACAGACATCAGTTCTGTGCATCATACAGGAGAATTAATTTCATAGAATTTGCCACTTATCGTATTGTTCAGCTGATGATACTTTAACAGACATCAAAGTCATAATACACAGATATATGGAGTAAAATCGTACAGTTAAAATGAGATTAAACTGTATTACTTGGTGAATAATGATTGTAAAACTCCCTGCAGTGCAATTTGGGATTTTTAAAGCTAAAATCCGTAATTTTGCCTCTATTGCCTTCTTTGGTTGAAACATACAATTGCAGGTTACTTTACATGCTTTTATTTACGCTTGAAGTCAAACTGACATTTAAAATCAAACCTGGCAGCTCTATTAAATCTACTATTAAATCATTATTATAAACTGTTTTGAAGCAGAGTAAGAAGAGCAGGTTTTGAACACTCATCTGTTATGTACCTGCTTGATAAGTGGTCTTTGTTTTTAACCAACAAAAGTTATAGACTGCAGCTTTAAGCATGAAGAATACAACACAATGCCTACATATTAAAATTTGCTTACAGGCAATCAAGCACATTCATAATGGCTGCAGAACAGATGTCACATCACTGTATGATGTGTTGTCTGTGTAGGGAGCTCACAAAGTTTTGGAACAGTCATGACATGCAGTCCATTTACTCATGTCATGTTTAGACAGGCAATTATATAGATCTCTTAAAGGTACAAGAACGTAAAGTAATCATTAAAAACTGAGTAATGTGKTAAAAAGAACAAAATATTAATGATTTTGTTACTAAAGATAMTGTTGACAGTGCTGCAGTTTGTTTTAACTGTATTTTTCTCATAGGTTTGTTTGAGACCTGCTTTTAAAATGTTAAATAATCTGACACAATGAAAGATTAAGCAGTGGCATAGACACAGACACACAGGCAATTTACATAACTCATTTGTAAATACACTATAAAAATATAGTAAAAAGTTAATTTGTAAAAATGCAGAAAGTTTCTGTTATGTATAGGGTTAGAGAATGGGTTGGGGTATGTTGTTTATAACTAGCTGTGTATAAAAACAGCAGAAGTCTTTGGAATGTCCCCATTTAGATAGATAAGTAAATTAGTATAAACGATAAGTAAACGTGTGTTTGGGGGGCACCTGAATTTGTCTTTGTGTAACTGTGTTGTGTTTTTGCAAATTACAGAACATGTTCTCAACACATCAGATGTTGTGCATAAAATCATTTAAAAAATGGTTTTGTACAGGATATATTAGAATAACACACACACAGAGTCCCTCATGATTTTGTGTGTGGACCTCATGTTTTTGCTCATGTTTTTGAGCTGGACTGAGCATGAAAGTGATTTCTACAGAAAATTTGTCCAAACGTGGGAATGATTTTGCAGTACAGCAAAAGGTTTCTACAGAAACACTGTCACTATACTTGCGCACACACACGTGTGCTGTCATTGCATGCTTGTGCATTTACAGTATGCATGTTTTTTCTCCCATTTTAAAGTTCCATATTAAAACTCATTGTTTCTAATTCCAGCAGTCACTCTGTTTGTCAGATTAAAATGAACTAAACAGTTATCAAACTTTTTGCTGTGTATAAGTTATTTGTATATTTCTTTATACAGTTACTAAGTATTAAACATTTGTTAGGGTTAGTTTAATTTGTAACATCACAAGTAAGATTGTAGGTTACGGCTTGTTTTAAAGCATTACTCTCACTGCAGTGCAGTCATTCAGATGACTGTTTTTGAAACCATACAGTTGACCAAAACATAAACATCTCTATCAACCTAATCCTTCATAAAAGTACATCTCTATGTTGTATTTATACAACATAAGTCAATCTGTTACCATGAGTTTATGCATCAGTTGAATTCGGGATTGTGAGAACAATGAAGAACCATTTTTGCAGCCACTTTTTATCCATGTTAATTTAAATACTGTTGTATTTCTATCTGTTTCTGTTAAGTTTTAATTCAGGTGTGTTTATAATACAGTACATTACCTAATTTTAAACAACTTTACATGTGAAGTTTAATAAAATGTGTAAATCTGTTTGTTATTTTTATATTTTATTGGAAAACAAGCAAAAGATGTTAAGTACAAAAGTCTGTCTAAATGCTATAAAGAGATGAAGATTGTCTGTATTGGATGGTGCAAATTGTGTTAGTGTGATTATTCTCTGGTAACATACGCAACTCCTCTTGTTCCCAGCTACTATAATTTGGATGATGTCAGTCATGGAACTATTAACAAGTACCTTTCAAACCTGGTGGAGAGCAGTCTAAAAGACCTAGTGTCTTCCTACTGCATGGAAATACAGCAGGTACAGAATATTTTATTATTATATTTATTTATTATTTATTTAAAGCAGTTAGTTGATGACTTGTGTTAAATTTAAAATGCAGAACTTGGTAAAAGTATTAATAATAAAGATTGTCTATTTAGACATTTGGTGTGGTGCAGGCTTAAATTTGATTGCTCCAGTCTGGGAATTTTGACCTGCAATGCATTAGTCCGTGACTGTGTGCTTTGGTTCAGGATGAGTGCACCATCGAGCCCCTGACGTATGGCCGCATTGCATCTTACTATTACATGAAACACCAGACCATCCGCATGTTCAAAGAAAGACTGAAGCCTGATCTGCCCATCCCAGAGCTGCTGGGTATCCTGTCGGTGAGCACTCACTCTCTCCCCTCATCTTCTGTCCATTCTCAGATACAACATGCTTTAAACAGCAGTGCATTCTGACATGGGTAATAATTATTCCCTCGGTCCAGAGATAGGTAAGCACTCACACATGCACACACACAGACATACATACACACAGACACCCACACACAAACACACACACACACATAATTGCGCCCCTAAGGGCTGTTGTGAAAATTAGCAGCTCTACTCATTAGAGGGCTGTCTCTCTCTGCACCTCTTGGCCCTGCTCTTACTGTTCAATGCCATAATTGAGACATAAAGGCTTTTCACACTTCACTGATGATGTGACATCTGTCTCACACTAGAGGTCCTGCTAAACACAAGAAAACTGTTACAGCATTGTTCAAACATGCTTTTAAATAGTTTTTATAAATCAGTCCTGATTGATCAATTGAGATTGAAGGGGTAAATATCCTCCCACCAGTTTTAATCCTACTCTGGTGTTTTCAACTAAAAATACAAAGTCATAATGACACAATATGTTAAATTTATAGTCAGTTATTGTAGAAAAAAGATTTTAAATGGTTAATGCTAAGTAACTTGATATGATCATGATTATTGTAATTAAAATGTTTATGATTACAGTATTTATATATTTTTTGCTCAACCCTGTTACACAATATACAGTGTTCTCCTCCCTGTGACTGCATGTCTCCCAATAAAAATATAAAAAAACATCCGTAAAATGATGACATGCAGGTAGTGACATCACTCACAAGTGAAAACAAGTGAATAATCTAGTATATAAATATATAATTAAACATATAATAAATGTATGCATAGAAATGTGTAATATGGAAATATTGATGTGCTAACAGTACATCACTACAAATTATGGAAGGTCAGAGGGACTGTTTCATTTAATGCATTTGGAATTGAAATTGTCTACATTGTCAGTAAATTATAATGTGTCTGACTAATGTGTCTGTGTCTGAGTGTGTTACTGAATCATATATTTGTGACAAATATGTACCCAAAAATCAGCAAAACCTGACAAATCTGGGTGGTGAGGCCATGAGAGTACGGAGTACAGACCGTGGGTGGTGTTTTATTAATGTTACACCTCTTGTGTGTGTGTGTGCACGCACATGCGTGTGTGTGCGCATGTGTGCGCGTGAGTATACACGTGAGCATGCGTATACGCGTAAGCATGCGTATACACGTGTATGCACGTGTGCGCATGCGTATGTGTGTGTTTGCACATGTGCGGGTAGGTGCCAGTATTAGGCTGCATGTTAATGTGATAATGATGTTCAGGGAGGCACAGACAGATGACTGATCCTCACGTTTGTGTTTTCTGCTTGATTACCCTATTATCACACATTTATTATGTCTGGTGTCTAACTCTTCCACTGATTGCTTAACAAAAGCCTGACATGAGGCATCAGGACCTCCCAGTGTCAATCTAACCATTCACTCAATAGCAGCACATAACCACCAGTCCCTCATTTACCCTCATTGTCCACTAATTACCGTAGTACACATTACAAAGAGACCCATTGTCCAGCCTGTGCTTAACAGCTAATGGTTAGAAGACACAAATCCATCAAATCTCTTTAAAAAGAGAGTTGCTAGATAAATTATTTTACACAAAATTATTATCATGACATGCAGCTAGCTAAAAACACATCCAATATCTGCACCAATTACCAATTACTTTAAATGGCAGAAGGAAAGAAAATAACCTCAGGGGATTATTACAGACTGTACTATTGACATTAAAACTTCAGTGTTTAATAGTTTGCATCAGTGATTATTTCTGTCAGTCATTTAACATTTTGATTGTAAAACACCTGTTAAATATTAAACCCCGCCTACTTTAATTTGATTGGTCATGATCTCAAACTCTTTGACATTGATGAGTGCTGTTAGACCGCTGAAGCAGCTCAGATGAGAAGTTTGGTTATCTTGCATTTTACAGTGTCCTTGCAGTAAAATTTATATAAGCTATGTATTTCACAACTTTTATTTTATACACCTTCTCAGGTTCTCAGTGTTGGGTACAGCCATGGTTTAACCTTGTTATTGCAGGTATTATAAGAAAAAGAATCAAGCAAATATTTGCGCNTCAGGTTCTCAGTGGTGGGTACAGCCATGGTTTAACCTTGTTATTGCAGGTATTATAAGAAAAAGAATCAAGCAAATATTTGCGCGTTAAGTATGGAAAGTATAAGTTTATCAGTAACTAATCAGTAATCATAATGTCATCCAGATGTGTTTATAGAAATGTTCATGGCTTGACAATAATTAGCTTATTCAAATCCGGGTTTTAACTGTATTCAGATATAAATGCAGAGTGGCTCATTTTATTAATTAGAATACAAACATTGTATCAGAATAAAATACCAACAATATAATATTTAGTTTGACACCTTGAAGTGAATGTAGTTTTTGGAGGAAGCCTGGCAAATGTTAGAAAACAAACAGGCCTGTTATGGTAAAGTTTACAGTAAAGTTCTGTTTTTACAAATCACCTTCCTCAGTTTATATTCATTACAATGATGCAGACCTTATACCTCTGACAAATGAAGTATGACGATGCTTTAGTGCTTGTGTAGAGATAGAATGGCTGAAGCTGTGACTAATGTGACTTGTTTCCTGTTTCTCTTTGGAAATGTCCTGTCTGTTTTGAGATTTGGAAGTAAACAATGCTCCAAAAAAATGTGTGTTTGCACATGTGAATAAACTGAAATCGATCTACAGCCCTCTTGACGTTATCTAGTTTTCAGCTGATATTGCAAAACAATAATAGCAAAAGGTGACAAATGTCAAACAAATGTCATGTTAAAATTAAATGCCATTTACAGCTAGTTTTACTAAATGTATAATTTCAGAGAGAAACAGGTGAAAAACAGTGCCTTTTAGACAAAAACAACTAGTGACAAATTTAATTAGGAAAAACCTTAGCTTCTTTCAGTAGACAGCAGTGCATGTGGCTGTGCTCTGTGTGAGAGAAATAAATAAGGAAGAAGGTACTAACTTTCTCTAATGATCATTTTACATGTAAATATATCCAAAACCGCTTTTCAAACAGGCTTTAACTATATTCTATTTAAAATAGTTGATGAGATAAATGAGTCATTCAGATAAGGGTGATACATTTGTTAAAAAACATTTATGTATTACAATAAGATGAGGAATGTGCTTAGAAAATTATAATAGGGTCAACTTTCTTTTTATCTTGACTAAAGATATGACTAAAGTTTTTACCTCACCTTCATAATTGTAACTCAAAATCTATTCATGGCATTATAGTCTTGAGCAAAGTACTATATAAGGTATGATGTGGTGACAACACAAAATTAGACATAAAAACTCACTAGAAATTAAAATGTCTTGTGTCGTTCTGGTGGAGGATATTTAGACGCCGCTGTGTGTGTTTTTCAGGATGCAGAAGAGTACGCTGAACTCCCTGTACGCCACAACGAGGACCAGCTGAACAGCGAGTTGGCCCAGCAGCTCCCCCTGCAGGTGAACCCGCACTCATACGACAACGCCCACACCAAGACACACTTGCTCCTGCAGGCCCACTTCAGCCGATCCCAACTACCATGCAGCGACTACGCCACTGACACCAAAACTGTGCTGGACAACGCCATCCGCATCTGCCAGGTGTGTGTGGGGGGGGGACCAAATGCCCCATAAGGGTGGTAAAATTCACACATACTTACATTGTAGGGACCAGCCAGTGGTCCCCATAAGGGAAACTGATTATTAAATACACTAAATGATGTTATTTTTTTTTTAATGTTAAAATGCGAAAAGCTTTTTGTGAAGGTTAGAGGATAGAATATACAGTTTGTACAGTATTAAAGTCATTATGTCTATGGAAGTCTGCTTTAACTCTGCTTTTATTACTGTACAATAACAGAATATTGTGTAAACGAATACACAATATGTATGTTTTTGTTTTAATGAAACGTCAGTAAACTTTTCAAGACTTACTGTAAGCTCTGCGGTCATGTAATCTTATATGGGTCTATAGAAGACATATGTCTGAGTAAACAATAAAGTATGTCTGAGTAAACAAAAAATTTACAATAACGCAGCACTTTTAAGCACTGCTCAGATAAGTTTAGCTAATGTCTGAGGAAGAAGTCATAACCAGAGAAGTCATAATCATGCTTGTGTGTGATGGGGGCTTTGTGGTCCTGTTCTTACCCACAGCTGAATGCATAAAGATCAAAAAGGTTAAAGTGTGGGTGATTAATGGATATTTTGATGTGAAGTAGTTTGCGATGTCATACAAACACTTGCAATAAAAACGGGGCAACAGTCATAAAGAAACCTGGCTAATGACACACACCTCTGAATCTGTGTGTCTGAGATTTTCTTTGGCTGGAAGCAGGACAGATTGCCCATGCTGTCTCACTCTGCCAAAGCTTTTCTGTATGCAGATCTGTAAGCCGTCCTTAAAAGCCGTTTTAGTTATCCTCTCCGCTCACTCATTCTGCATGTGTATGTGTGTGTCTGCAAGTGATTGGCCATGCTTGTACATGTGGTTACTTTTCTGGCTCCCCGCTGTGGCAATCAGTCTGTCGAACAGCTGAGCTCACCCTGCAGTGATGTCAGGGTATTAACCCTTCCCATGATGCCTAGCTGTGCTGATTACATTGTACATTGTTTATTTGCTTTCACTTGTTTGAATTTGAACGCTATATGAATTATGGATTATAGCGGAGTGAGTTACAGCACAAGGGTAAATTACATTCTTCACAGTCTTTTCTTTAATCCTAAGTCCAGAATTAATTTAGGTGTTTTTGTCCCTGTAAACTTGGTCTTAAATGGGTCCTATTATGCGCTTGCAGCTATAGTTAACTGATGTTGTTTTTTTAAACAAACAATATCGTAAAATTACACTCAATGTTTCCTTGCAAAGAGAGAAAAATGTTCTTTAGCTGAAATCACTTTTTATAGACTATGTTAAAAAGCTGAAAGGAACTACAGCTTTCTGCTTCCTGGGTTTGTGATGTCAAAATTTAAATAAACTCTGCCCCTTTGTGTCTGCTCTGTGAAATCTTTGGACAACGTTCACTAGGCAGCTATCTACACTGGCAGCTAACCAATCCAAGCCAATTGCGTTATTTTAAAGGAGGGCTTTGTAGAACCAGGAACTTAACAACCTGTTTTATGGGGTTTTTTTTCACAACAAAACATGAAAACCTTTTGTAATGCAACATAAAGTCTTAATTCTTGTGCACCAGTCATACTTGTTAATTAGCCTTATGTGGAGGCAGTTTATAGAATATATCCAGTCTGTCTTTGTAGAAAGAGGAAGATAAATCTCAGAGAGTCCCCTGAACAGTGAACAGTGATGTTTTAATAACAATGACAAATTGTACAATAATTACCCTTTAATCAAATTGCTAAAATTGTTGTTAAAATATAATAGAAATAATCCTATAAATCAATCAGTCTGTCTCTCTGTTTCTTTCTCCCCCCACCATTCTTTCTGTCTGCCAAACCCCACCCCCTTTTACTCAAGCAGCTACTGTGAAATGTTAATCACAATTTTAATTTGTCCTGCATTAGCATTTTGATTAACTCGCTGCACTTTCCGGGCCACTTCAGGTGATTTTATAGGCTAGTTAGATAGTAAATTACTTTTTGATAAATTAAGTTTGTTAGCCCAGCTGAGCTCAGCAAACTTAAAACTGATATCAGGCAGAGTGACAGGATCATAGCCATAATAAAACATACACATCAGTATTACTCACTGACACTTATAGGGCTGTAGAATAGGTTAGGGTTAGTTAAATTTAGGGTTACCTGTTGAGTATTCACATTCATAATCACCTGAAAAACATAAAATTTTAGATCCCTGTTGTTGCTGTATCGTACAGGACTGCTCTGATATAAGAACTGTTTAGATACAGTCCCTGAATACAGACGTTACAGTATTGATGAGAAGTGTATGTGATGTGGATATTATTTTCTCTGCAGGCTATGCTGGATGTGGTTGCTAATGAAGGCTGGCTGGTGTCTGCGTTGAGCATTTGTAACCTGGTGCAGATGATCGTTCAGGCCCGATGGCTGCAGGATTCCTCACTGCTCACACTTCCTCACATTGAGAAACAGGACCTCTATGTCTTTAGGTACAAATGCTTGAAGAAAGACACATTGAAACATGAATCAATAAAGCTGATCTGAATTCCATATGAATAGACACCTCATCACTGTCACTTTAAAATCTGCCTCTATACTAATGTCCTATCACAATAAGAATTCACAATATGAAAACAACGATTTATTAACTACTGTGTAAAGAAATCTACTGATTTACAGATTTTGGCATTTGATATCAATCAATAAGTGAGAATGCATCTTTTTTAAAGAACTTTCCATAAATATTAATATAATTATTACACAGTTGTCATGACATCATATCAATTGAGATAATACATGGAAAACATTTAAAAATATGGCACACACCTTGGATTGAAATAAACTAGTAAAGATAAAAAAAATTCTCTGGGTGATATTAAGATAAAATCTTACAGTGATCATCATATTTTCACTGCCTTGCTCTTTCTTGCTCTGAGATTTGCATGCTGTCTTTCCAACTCTCATTTTATGCATATAACAAACAGCGTGTAAAGAATATTTAAATGTGTATCTTACATCCTGCCATCTTCAGTTGTTGTCGCTATTGTGTTGCACAAAACAATGTCATAAACGTTACAGAATTACAGACATTAGTACTGCAGTGTATTTTTTTTTGCAAAGCTGCTGTGAATAAAAATAGTGTAAAAAAATATATAAAACTTATAAAAATAAAACTGAGTAGATTGTGTCACCAAAGGGTCCTTTGGCATAAGCAAATGTAGTGGAGTCACTAGATCTTCCAAAGAAAGTCTGTAAGATCTAGTGACTCCAGATAAACTGTAGATAAAGCACTTGTAAAGTTCTGGTTTTCTGACAGGCAGAAGGTACTTGCTCAAAGAAGACAGGACCTCATCTGCACGTCTGAGGCAAGCTGTGAGCACAACATCTGTGTGGTAGTGCATTGTTCTGCTGTTGGGTCAGGTGGTGCTCTTTTCTCCATCACTTTGAGGGAGCTGTGTCCTGTGTCCAGCCTGAAAATCACAGCTTAAAATGATTGACTTCATAAAGCATTTTCAGTACAAGATGTTGCCATAAAACGGTACAAACACAAGCCCCTGGAGTTTAGTCTTGTCAGCCATCAGCATAAAGTCTAAAGAATACTGTAACATTCTGGCTATAAACCATGCCACCGTAGTGCTCTGGGCAGGTAAAGCTGATCTCAATTACTGCTGTGAAACAAAGTAGTAGCTCTTCTGATGTATGGCCTTTTTCTATATGCCATCAACAAACTATCAAGGACACATGCTTTACTTTCTGCTAGCTCAAGCAAAAATCACGCAGAACCTTGCAAGCGTTGTCAAATCAGGGGATTTCTTTTTCAGATGCTTGCATTGTACTAGACTGTTAACAAGTGCACAATGTTATTAGCTAAAGGATCGCCTTGCAGGGTTTGAAGCTACAAGCCACTTGGAAAACAAGGTTACCAGACCAGTGCAATAAGCTTTAAACAGGGTGATGTGAGGTTGTTACCCAAGACCCATAACCCTCTATGTGGAAATGCTGAAAATCATATTGCAATTTTCATACTGTAGTTGTACAGTATATAAAACTGAACATTTGAAACACATGAAAAGTAAAAAAAAACATTTCCCCCAAGATGGTCTGTGTCCACTTAACTGGGTGCCATTAGAGAAAGGAGTCACTGTGGATCATTATAAAGATGTTCTGAATGATTACCTTTATCCTGAGTTAAACATTCCAATACTTATGGCCTCCTGCAAGGTGACAACCATCCACAGGGTAGTTTGCAGAGACCTGTAGAATCAATGGCAGGACACACTGAACACCTTACAGAGACATTTTATTTCTTTAATCTGTCACCTGTCTGTATATGTATATACAGTGGGGTCCAAAACTCTAACCATTAGTAACAGTTTTTCTGTTTTGCCTTTTTAGGTTGCAAATGTATTTTTTTAAATTACCAATGAAATTACCAGCATAACAGTTTGACTGATGCATTATTGATATCAGCATTTGTTCTGGCATGGACAAAACCTGGTGATCCACTTTTTGTTTTTGATTTTAAATCAGACTGATGAATTTGAATGCAGTGTTTACATAAACACTGAATAAAGTAATCAGGTTGATATGTACGTTTACATTTTTACATGTTTAATCGGATTTTATCCTTTGACATGCGCACAGTGCACGAATACAGGTTTCCCACTTTTTCAAGATGCGCATACTAGCAGCCACTCTCTTGCCATTGCTTCTTTTTTGTTTTTAAAAGCACACTTAACATTTATCTATTTCAGTTTTGCTTCGTCGTCTTACCCTTGACAACAACAGCCATGCGATTTGTACGTTATTGCACATGCACAGAACTTTCTCATTTCAAGTGTTTACATGACCTTTCGATCTGATTAGAAAAGGTTTAAACCACCCCTTACAATCCAAAAGAAATTTTAGTCGGATCTGGCCAATTCATTCCAAATGACTTGTTTACATGTGACTTTTTAATCTGATTGTGTTTTAAATCCTATTATGATTGGATTATTAGGGCCCATTTAAACGCAGCTATTGAGCATTTTACAATGGAGTTAATATCTGTCACAAATTTGCTAACATTAGTTTAGTGATTTAGTGCATAATCTGCTTTCCTAAAGTTTATTTTCCGCTTTAAATGAGATGTTAAATAACAGTTCAAATGTGGTTTTAAACAATCAGACTCTATATGTCATAGATTGTGACATGCAAAAGCATTCATTTCCCCTGGTGTTATATTGTAGAGTCAGAATTGACTCTTTCAGAAAGTTCTTTACCATCTGTTCCTCTCATGCTGTGTGTTTTCTGCTTTTTTGATTCTAAGCATCTCCTAATGCGTTGTCACAGAGAGCAATGAGTGTTCACTTTCTGTTACTGGCACGTCTCATCTGTGGCTCACTGATTACGACACTGTTATGTGTCTTAGCCGCTAATCCTGCTAGCATTTCTGATATAACTCAACAAACACCATCGGCATCACTTATCAGCAGGGACACCACCACCCCCCACCCACCCACTGCCCGCCTCAGACTGCTGCTTACATATTTAAATGCCGACATCATCGCCAGCTAATTTTATTTTGCCCCCAACGCTCCTAACTCTGTCTGCATCCCACCGTGTGTGCAGTTTGGTGGAAATGCAATAAAAATGGTAAAAGAGGGATCAGGCTGAACATGATCTGGGCTGTGACAGCAGGAAAGAGGTTCAGTCATCCCCTTACCTGATTGAAAGGAAAAGTCACCTTTTCGCTTCCTTTTGTTCACAGGGGGTGGAGCTCCAGAGGCGCAAGGGGCGGAGGCGGGTATCAAGGACCAATCGAGGCACTTCCTGAGCTAATGGCCGCCTGCGATGGGAAAGAGGCGATCTTCACATTGATGATGGGGGAGGTGCTCCAGCCCAATCAGATCTCTCAGGTGCATTATCTTTAAATACCCCAAATTTTAAGTCAACAGCTCTTAGTCATCAAGCGATGTCAGCATTATGACGATGCATTTTATTAGGACCTACTGTGTTGCTTGACAAATATGCTTTTCTGAAATGTAAGACAGATTGCAGCTATGTGGATGAGAATCACCTCGTAAGAACATAAACATTCAAAAAAATTCAATTTCCACACACATTAGGCAACACACACACATTCAGAAATGTGATCTGCAGAAAGCGGCACAGTCGTTGTGGTCTCAGGTAGCACCAAGATCCCCAATTACCTTCCAAATGAGGAGGTTTAGAGCTCCAATCTTTGTGCTAATTGCAGCGATAATGCGAGCGTCCAACGCCTGTGACAAACCCAGCACCCATCCCCATCAGTATTCAAGCACCCCCCCTCCGCCCTGCTAATTAAATAAGAACATGCACCACCGCGTCCACGCCTCATTCACTAAGGAAATGTAATCCTTACATAAATAGCTGTGACAGGGGGAATCTGCACCCCATTTTTTTCCTTCTCCCACTTCTCTGATGCTAACAGACGCCCAGCAAACAAACACCAGCCACGGCCTTTCTTGCACACACATGCATACACTTAATGCTTTCTCATATTCCTTGCATCACAATCTGTTAGAGTTGTTAACTTCAACATGAGTGATGCTAAGGAGCATTTACATTTTATTACAGAGTCTATATATAATTCACAGTAAAATAACTAAAGTGAAATATCAGTTGTCCAATATCAAGGAAAAACACCCTTGCCTTAAAACAAGCACATCACCTTGGTTTTCCTGATTTTGCTGTTGGTTGGCAGGCATGGGGTTATCTCAGTCACCTGCCGGTGGTGGAGGTCTCCATGAGTGTGAAGGGCTGGTGGGAGGGATGTGAGAGGCAGGGTCAGTGCGTTCTTCCCACCAATGTCTCCAACATTAGGGACAAGTCCAGCTGGCTGCCACTGCATGCAGATCAGGAGTATGTTCTCTATGTAACTATGCGCTGCATAAACATGGGCCAACAAAGAGTGAGTTGCCAACATGCTTTGTTTGTCAGGTTTTTTGCCTACATTTTATCATAAATCAGTGTTAATGCAGAAATGGATTTGTACATTTTAGAGAAAGCAGGACAGCAAGGCTCAGGCACCACGGTTTCCAAAGCCTAAAGATAAAGGCTGGTTTCTGGTTCTCGGGGAAGTGGAGAAAAAAGAACTGCTGGCCATAAAGCGTGTGGGATACGTGCGCAACCACACCAGCGTGTCTCTGGCCTTTTACACACCAGAGAGGATGGGCAGGTGAGAGCCGTCTTTTGAGATTTGCTGGGATTGGTCTTATCTACAGTCTAATGCCTGAATCATTTTGTAGGTGCATCTACACGCTGTACGTAATGAGTGACAGTTACCTGGGCCTGGACCAACAGTACGATCTCCATCTAAACATCATCCCAGCCAGTATCTCTTCACAGGTCAACACTGAGATATCAGTCGCTGTGGGTGAAATGGCTCTGCAGTGACAAACTGCTGATGGGTAAACCTTTTGTCATTTGAAGGACGGATCTGTGTGCAGGTTACAAGAAATAACAAAACTGCAGGAGCTATATATTTTGGCTATATATTATATTAAAAAATTGGTCTGAACATTGGCATAATTAGACCTTCTGGGCCAAACAATCTGCTTTATAAACTTCAAAACTAACACTTAAGAACAAGGCGTGTGTTTGTGGGAGTGTGTGTGTGTGTGTGTTCCTGCATATGTGGGTGTATGCGCTTGTGTGGTGTGTGTATGTAAGCTTGTGTGTCTGTGCTGCTGCAGGTATGAGGAACAAGTTCTTACATCTGGTTTTTTTGTCATTCTGTCTCATTTTTCTGCTCTGATCTGTTCTTCAACAGTGATGTCCTCCAGTGAGTAATGCACTTTTATGAAGTTATGGCAATGTTCCTTATCATCAGTGACTGTATAAGACAATGACTGTTTTATTAAATGTAAAATAAAAACACATGCGCAAAAATGTTGTTTCCTCACTTTCTTTATTTACACAGCAGCAGGACTGAGTCCGTTCATCCACAGATTGGGTTGTATATCTTTTGTTACAGATGTCCAGGATTTAGCACAGACTTGTCTGGGATCTTTATAGTTCATTAAATCTCAGGGAAAAGTCTGAAAATCAGTTTTGTTTGTTACTTTGTGTATTTCTACATTCACTGATTATTTGTGTTTACGTTCAGGACACGTAGCAGCTGCAAAATTATTAGTTACTTTTGGCTAATAAAGTTGTTTAATATGAGTTAAACAGCAGCTTTTGGCAGTCTTTATCATTTTTTTCTAATATAGCTATCTTAAAAATGTAGTTAAATTACTTGTTTTGATGCAGTAATTAAAAACCGCAGTTGTTTATAGTTGCTTTTCATTGGTTGTGATGGCAGCAGTTTTGAGTCTCTGATGAGGGGACTTCACGTATAGTGAAGTATTTTCGTTTGTTCTCTTCCTCTGACGCTCTTTAATCAACAGTAAATGCAAACTTTGAAAAAGGTTAAAGCGACATCAAGCGCTTCGTGCGCGGAGCTCGTCGGCCGTGATTTTCTCCTGCTGCTGCTTATTTCTCATTTAAGACAAACCGCAGCCTGTGCGGTTTAATGTATACGTATATTGGAAGGAATATAATTATAACTTAAAATATTAATGCACATTATCGTAACTGCACCCCTAAAAAATTGATATCACAGGAAAGTCAAGCTACTGCATTTTAAAGATAGATAGATAGATAGATAGATAGATAGATAGATAGATAGATAGATAGATAGATAGATAGATAGATAGATAGATAGATAGATGATAGATAGATAGATAGATAGATAGATAGATAGATAGATAGATAGATAGATAGATAGATATAGACTATATAGTATATATGATAGTCTAGACAGACTATTAAAGGATTCATGCGAAAATTATTTAAAATGAGTCAATGATCAGTATTTCTAACACGTTTCGCTGGTGAATAGGATCCAATGGGAAAATGCTGTCAGGTCCTAGAGTTTCCAGTGAGCTGAGGATCAGGGGGAGGGTCTCACACACAGAAAGAGACTTTAACAAACTCCTTCAAACAAGATCCTTCTGAACACTGAGATGCCGTGTTTCCTGTGTGCGCTGTGGAATTTCTCGTGAATTAGCCTGGATATTTGCTATTTGTTATGGACTAACGAACACCAAGAAAGTTTGAGGCTATCTGATACAAGGTAAGAAGACGCGCAAGTTTTAGCCCTTTTAATAATGAAACATTCTTCTGTTAAGGTCTTGTTTTGTTAAGGCAACGTGTTTGAACATTACAGGCATGTGTTTCTAACGTCTCGTGTCCACAAATGTAAAATACATATCTGGAAGTATGTAGAGAGAAGTGTACAGCTTATATGAACATAATATGTGTCGATATGATATTAGTAAAGGGTTTGGTAGCGCGCGGTGTTTAAAAAAAGAAATGAACGCGCAGTCTGTTTTCCAGGAAAACTGATGGACGGATTGACCACTGTGAAATGCTTGTGGGCCCAAGAGGATTTCATGTTGCATAAATTAAGACTACACTTCGGATTAAACGATTGAAAGTCATAATTATGAAGGTGTGTTTGTCTGTAATATCTGCATGTGAGGTATTCAGTGATTTGGGAATGGCAAGATGCTACTGACACATGTTGGTCGCGCTGCAGGAGTTTTAATGTGTGTACTTGCGCTCGTGCTGTGGAGAGATTGAAGTGAACCTCGGGAGGGTGTCAAACACATTTCAGTGATAAAGATGAAGGAGAAGTCGAAGAACGCGGCGCGGACGCGTCGGGAGAAAGAGAACAGTGAGTTTTATGAGCTCGCCAAACTGCTGCCTTTACCGTCAGCCATCACCTCACAGCTGGACAAAGCGTCCATCATCAGACTGACCACCAGCTACCTGAAGATGAGGATAGTATTCCCCGAAGGTAAGGCCGCACTCCAATGGTGTTTAATACATGTAGTGTTTTGCAGATTTTCTTTTGTGCGTATTGTCTTACTGTGTCTGTCCCTGTCTCAGAATACATTATTTTAAGGTCATTATTAGTCGTTATTATTGTGTCCGTATATTATTCAGCAATTATTATTATTATTATTAATTTCGTTATTGTTATTATTATTTGTTAGGGTAAATGAATTTTTTTTGCAACTGTTAAATTATTTTATTTTTTATCTGTCTTCATCCAGGCCTCTAAATAATAAAAGACCGCGGAAAATATATAGTTTTTACTATATGAGCTCATGAAGATAATTAGCAACAAATATCTCGACATCACCATTAGTGCTGTTATTATTAGTAAGTGTAATTAGGTGTTTCATGTCAGTTTTTAAAAACACAGAAGCATAACGACAATACGATGTTGTCGACACATTGTACAAATCGCCACAGCGCATTAAATTATCTTGAGCATTATAAATTTATTTTACTTAAGTTTTGAAATCATCTTGAAAGGTAAACCGATAAGACTGATATTGCAAGTCCCACCTTCTGTTGCGCCAACTATCATCGTCTGATCAAAACAGGCTTTATACGGCACAAGTTTAAAATAAAAAAAATGTTTTTGTTTTATTCTTTTTAAATACAAACAATTAATAAACAAAAATTATAATTAACCCACTTATAGACAAAGCGTGACCGTTACCAGTGTAATGTTTTTTTATTCATTTATCTATATTTTGTGTCCTTTTCAGTACCCATGTTCGTTTTCATCTCTTATTTTATTGTTGTTGACACAAAGATTATATCTTTCTATGTCTATAGTCTTATATGTAAGACTTTAGACAGAAAGAAACATGAGAAAAATGCAAGCGGTTACACTTTATTTTAAGGTGACTGTTACAGTGCAATTATACATTTAAGTACTGAGTAAAACTGATTAACGTGCTTACTGTAGGGTTACAGTTACGATTGTGGTTTGGTTTAGGGTTAGTTGCATTAAACTATGCATAATTTGCTATTATTATAATAGTGAGTACATGTGCAGTGTATAACAAAGGCACTGTAAAATAAAGTTTCACCAAATCAATGTTTAATCAGGTGTTTTCACAGATGTATGAGAAACACGAGTGACTGTCACTCTTGGCTTATAATTAATATATTTATATTCATTTGATTTACACACAAAGAATCAGACTAAGTCTGGTAAAGGTAAACTCAGTAAAAAAAAATAATGAAAAAACAAGTTTCTCTCTCTAGTCAAACCACGGGACGGGAGTATTTTACCATCCATACAATCGCAGCATGTGCTTTACTCATTACATTGTAAATAAATGTTTTTAAACATACAGCGTGATTAAAAGATCTCAGGTTAAGAGGTCAGCGGGTTAAGAATAAACACAGCTCACACGTATTGTTTAGAGGAAATAAGACAGTAAAATTTTATTACAAAATTAAGGAAGTTGAGGGACTTTTATGGTGGTCATTTATCGCTTGACTGTGCAGAGAATAACTTTGACCGACAGCGGAAAATAATTGTCAAATATATTACCAAATGTGTTATTTTTCATTTGTTTGTTGTTTGTTTATTTTTGCTTGACTAAGTTGTATTGTTTGCTCAGGTTTGTTTAGTCTTTTGTTTAGTGACTCTTGAAGGATGTTTTTCACGATCGTTACGTGCTTGTTAATCACATCATTTCTGTTCTGGAGTACGCAGACACATTAGTAATATTATCTTAATAATACATAGCCGGTTACACGTGTGGAAAGACACTCAGACCTGAAAAAAACAAATGCTGAATTTGACCAGAGAATTCACAAACCTTCTCCAGCAGAACCTTAGTTTTGTGTTATAATATGGGTTCAGTTTTACTTTTCTGCAGGCGATTAAAAATAGTTCTAAAGAGACATTGATCTGTTTTTTTGTGTGGAAAGTGCGTCACTCAGAATAATTCCAGAATAAGAGACTACGTTATTGTTCCTTCAGACTCCTGAAGCTCATCGGTTTAGCTGTATAGACGAAGAAGAGATTTACGGGAAAAAATACATTCTGTAGGTTTCACCTTCCATCCAACGTTTTTGAGAATAATTAGTAGTCACAGTACCAATACAATACAAAGCGTAAAAATACACAATGTAGGCTACTGTATTAATATAAAGGAATTTCCCAAATTTCAGATTTTGTTTTACAGATGTTTAACCTGTATATTGAATTTTGCGCTTCGTTGTGTCTTAAGGTTAACGGGAATGTGTACAATGTACAATTAGCAATGTACAATTAACGAATAATGTAAATTCCCATTGTATAATAGCAATATAAAAATATATCCCCTTTATTATTGTTGTTGTTGTTGTGGCTTTTGTTTTTCCTGTTCTTGTTATTTTAATAATCTTAAATAAGATTTAAGGTAATCGTAGGCGTCAATTTGATGGACTAAATTTGAGACTCCTATTACAGTTTGTATATTTTTAAATCTTGTTATCTGTTATAACGTATAATTTAAATCTATTTTGTTGTCATTAACAAAACATCAAAAGTGTTCTATTTATGTTGTATATGTGATACCACGTTTACACGACAGTTATTTTGGGGATGTTACTGACTGTACCAAGGTGGTTATTTTTTTCAGACTGAGCTTGTTTGAGTAGTAATGTGATTGTTTCTACTGAATAAACGCGAGTCTATGCTTGTTTAATATAATGTATGTGTAATGAAAGTCGAATCAGACTTTGCTTTCATCTACTGTTTGTTTTCGCATGATTTGCATTTCAATAAGGATTGTGTGTATATGAGACTGTTTGTTTTATCGAGTTTCGCCGCCTGCACGCGATCCAAACAAATACTGCTTGTTTACAGCAGTACATACCTACTCAACATACCTACCAACTGATTGTGTAGTCACGCTTGCTAATAACAACAATTTTGTACAACAACAATAATAATAACAATTATTAGCCTGTTATTGTTTTTGATGCTTATGTATTTGTTTGTCGCTTTTTCCTAAACGAATTGCACATTTTAATTTATTTTGTGCTAATATTTGGTGTAATTTGGGTCTTTTTTGTTATTGGACTTGTTAGCAAATATTAGAGGCTCATTTCTAATTATTTTGCTACTATATGTTTAATTTATTTATCATTATTATATTTAACTGTTTCCCGCAGGTCTTGGGGAATCTTGGGGCCACGTGAGTCGAGCAAGTTCTCTGGAAAATGTGGGCCGAGAGTTAGGGTCACATCTACTTCAAGTACACTGTTTAAAATCTCACAGTTAAACTCTTTCTTTTTGTAGTTATTGTAATTAGTATTTCAACAATTAATGTGTATCGTTTTTAAATTGTGTTTTCGATCATTTAATTTTTAACTCTTTTACTCTAGAACGCGGAGGAACTGTTTAGCATAGTCTCTAAAATAAACCCACCGGCAGTT
>JAZGTJ010006770.1:8480-24191 GCA_036877575.1 Botia almorhae | reverse complement strand
TGAATAAAAGCTTTTGCTCAGTTCATAATTGTAGTTACAGCAGCTGCTGGCAGAAACTAAACTGGGCCGTGCTTAGCCAGCCAAACTTTGACCCCCTGGATAATACCCACGTCTTTAGACCAAAGCAGAGGGAAACAGAAAAAGCAGTAGATGTACAGCATTTTCACACCACATGTGGACAGAAGCCAAGGCTTCATTCCCCACTGCTGGCTTACAATGAAATAAGCTTGCTGATTTATGAGAGCGCTCAAGGAAATCATAAATTAAAAACTACTTAGGATTAGAAGAGACATATTGTCAAAAATGCGATTACCTATTGTTTTGCATACTGAGATATTGAACCAACAGAAGTGAAAACGTCAATTCTGTGTTTAATCGCCGCTCGTCCCGGGTTCCAGCCGGTAATAAATGTTCTTTCTCTAGAGAAAATTGTATCTCCACTTCCTGTTTACCAGTAACAAGGCTACATTTCAAATGCAAACTTCTCAACAAGTTTATATCCTTATAGGTTTGTGTTTACTAGAGTTATTCTGCCCATTCATGTCGGCAGCTACAAGGAACTGGACAAAAATAAAGGAAGTTCACAAGAGTCCAAGTGAGTGTTTTTATTCAAATGTATAGCAAGGAAACACTAAAGCATATGTACTGAGTGCAGAGGAAAGATAACCAAGAAAATGCAAAAAACCTGCAATTTAGCATCCGTACGGCTGAATTCAAAAGCACATTTATGTTTTCGACAACCACCAAAGAAGCAGCCAAGATACAATTACCAAGAGTTTTTAACTGAAACGGGTTCCAAGTAATTCTTCTGGCTGGAAGGATTGTGAACGGCAAATTTGTAGGAACAAATTTTTTTGCACGCCTTACTGTGGCTGCATTTTAAACGCTCTGGGGTGTGAATGCTCCCTGACTCCACGGAGATACAAGCGAAGACTCCAACAGCGAGTTGATTAGTACCCGTGTGTGAATGAAGTCTAATTAAACCCGAGAAACATCACGGACTGGCTCATTGAACCACAGACGCACATATTAAAACGCAACCGCTCTTTTTATTTGATGGATATGTTTATCAAATTTTCAGATAAATTGGCCGCAATACATCTTGGCGCCAAAATAAAGAATGTTAATTAAAGACTATGTCGCAATTTCAATTATTCATCACAGTGCAGTGTTTGTTTTTAATCTGCTCGCGCCTGATCAGAAGTTGTGTTGCTTGGCAATGCGCAGCACCGCTAAATCAATTAATATGACAAAGAATGAGCTACATGGCGAAAACTTTAGGGAAGGAATATTTATCTCTGAGTGGGACATAATTACAAAAAAGTCACCATAGGATTTCATTTATAATTCATAAACCTTTAGATATGCTACTGCTGATAAATCATTTTCATGTGGGTGTGTACTGACACGATATGTTTTTGAGGTTTCACTCTTGTGTGGGTGCTTCATAAATATGTACTTTTGTATAACTTTAACAACAAAATGCTTACTTGTCTGCTTTCATTTTAAATGTATATGCACATATAATTATTAATGAGCAGTGTTGGACAATGTTAAATTGAATGCGTTAAAAGATTTGTAACTTTTGACTTATCATTTGTCAGGTTCAGAACAGTGGACCAATCAGCAGAAGCTGGAGGCGGAGGAAGAATCACAGTACATTTGTTATGCAAATCGCTGTGGTGTCGTGGCGTAAATTCAAAAGCCATACACGTTGAACTCATTACATCTAAACAATGATCTGATTATGATACTATTTGTTATGCATTAGCACCGACATTGCTGATGGGTACAAGTTATTCAAATCAGAGATTCTAATCCGACCTGTTGAAAGTCTATGCAGGAACATCTTAACTATAGCCGAAGACACTGCTGGATTCAAATGAGATGGTAATATTCATTTTCTCTTTGCTTTTACTGCAGGCTCTCCAGTGAACTACAAGAGCATCGTAAAAAATAACAAGCACTAAAGATATGAGGCTTTACTCAAGAGCTGATCTAATATGTGTATGTATGTATGTGTTTGCATTAAAGTGTGTTGTATGTGTTAGCTGTGTTGAACGAGTTGCACAAAAACACAGTAAAACTGTGTATGTGTTGGTCTGGGAGGCCATTTTTTAAAGTGTTTTACCAATACAGTGAAACGTCAAAAAGCAACTTGCTGTTTAAGATTACAGTGGTGGAACATCGGATATTTTAACATTATTTTTACATTAATATTTTAGTATTCAGTTTATACCGTGTGTACATGGCAAGTGAGTCGTGACACAACACTGGCTTGTGCCCTTTAAGCATTCTCAGAAATACAAACAGATGCCTGTATGAATGCGTTTCATGTCAAGGCTGTATGTTTATGCATTATTTATTGCATTTCAGCTTGTGTCCTTCATCTGTGAAAGCACCTTTGTAGACGTATATTTAAATGCCCTTCAGGGAATAAAGTTATGAAACAATAAATAAACAAAGCACAAATATTTTAACAAAATAATATGAAGTAATAATATTATTAGAAAGAATATAAAAAAATATATAAATGAAATAAATGATGTTATATATAATCTATCTATCTATCTATCTATCTATCTATCTATCTATCTATCTATCTATCTATCTATCTATCTATCTATCTATCTATAATATATACATATATTATGTTAAAAATAAAAAAATATAATATTTAATACAATATATGCATCAACTCCACTATAGATGAGTTATGAAATTATGTCAATAATCTGGTTACAGGAATTAAAAATGTATCATGTTATGTCGTATTGCAGTAACTTGCTCAACACCGTGTGTGAGTGTGGGTCCGCGAGGGCTTTTTCACGGTCTCTGACTGAACTGGTGTAAAGGTGAGAGAGATAAAAGATGGAAGACTGCTGTTACCCGGCTGTCTATCTGTCAGCACTGATAACAGACATAAGACTGTGTCCACCTGAGCAGAGAGAGGGAGAAAACGATAAAGTTAGAGAGACGGGGAAGAAAGCTATACAGCAGCATAGTGGAATATTCCAGAAAAGCTGCTGTCTGATAGAGATCTGTGTAATGGCACAGAGAAAAGCTTGGGGTATGGAGGACACTATCTCACGCGTGGCTTTGCTTACTAATAAACCCATCTGCTCGACCCTCTGCAATCTATAGCAATTTTACACAGACCTCTTTTCTTGTATAGACTAGAACTAAGAGGCTGGGTCAGAGAGGAGTGGGTGTAGTTATGAATACTGAATGCTTTTTGTTTTTCACTTTTTGTTTAGTGTTGTCATAGCACATATATGTGAGACAGACATAAGCCTATATATGTCCTACCATTGTACAATAAAGTGGGGAAACAGAAAAACAAACCCAAAGAACTAAGTTTCAATTAAACTTGTTTTTGTAAAAAATAAACAAAAATCCATTACCGAGCAAGTTCGATTAAACATGGTGCATGGCAACCAAATCCTCGTATTTAATGAAGGTTAAACTGTATGATTTACCTTGGTTCATTCTGAGGATGTTGGTGTCTGCCTAATTTGACTATAGCTTCTATAAAGTAATTTTGTGCTAAAATACCACAACTTGACAAACATCCTCTGATGTCAATGATCACAATATATTGCAATTGTTTAATCATCCTAACCACACAGGACTGCATGGTTGCTTTTGGTTATGTTCATCCAGCCTTGTTTTAGCCTCAGTTTACCATGACCCCTTCAGGTCAAACCTGTAACCCATTTTTGGGTCGCAACCCAGCATTTAAGATTCACTGACAGGTTTATATACTAATAGTTCTTGCACGCAAAAACAATGAAATGCAAATTGTAAGTGCATTTATGCATTTGAAAGTTTATTTACCTTATGAATTAGTTTGTTTACCTTATGAACATTTTAATGGGTCAGTCCTTTCTGTTTTTCTGAATGCAAATCACATTTGCATAGCCTAAACATCTCATCAAATGCTAGTTCGTCACATTTGCGTGGCTAGTGCACAATTGTGGCTTTGTTGTGTTTTAAAATGTCATTTATCATAATGCAGACAACAGTCTAGTGCGGGAGTTAATTTGAGGTGTTCCAGCTAACAAGAAATTACAGAACATTTGCTAACATTCTCTGAAAGTTCTATCAAAGTTGTCAAAAACATTCTAAAGTTGGTAGAACATGTTTACATTACATATCATATACATCAAAAACATTATTCTTAAGCTGTTAATGGAACGTTTTAAAATTTTTTCCTAAAACCAGTAACAAGCAGTAACATTAAAAAGGTTAAAAAAGGACATTTTGAACACTCCTAGAACTTTCAGAATAACAGTTTTCATGTTTTTAACATTGTAAGAATGTTACACAACATTCTCACAACGTCAAATTGTTAGCTGAGTTATCGCCTCGCGTAATCCATCTCATACTCAATGAAGCTCTCAGCACGAGATGCAGAGGAAGTGAGAGAGAATTCTGCTTATTCAAAAATGTTCAGCCATTAATGAACAAACTATTGCTACGTCTGCAGAAAAGACACCCCAAAAATAATTCTCGGGCATTAGTGCAAGGTTGTAGTTGCTTAGCCATACATCTTGTTCTCTGGAGGCGCATTCGTGGAATCGTAAATAGAAGGATAAAATGACGATGCTCTGAGCTGTTTTCCCCCCTGGTCTTTTATGTGTTCTTCAAGGTAAGCAAGCGGATAGGAGCATAAGCTAACGCTAAGCAGGCCTTAGAAATCAACAACAACTAGCTGCTAGCCAGCAGGCAAAAGAGACATATCTGATTTCAGACAGCTAGGCGAATCAGCAGCTACCAGAGAGGATCTTTTTTAAAGCGATTATTTCACACTTCTGGAAGAGCAAAAATTAAGACAGGTGGTGGAAGATAAGTGGCCAATTGACCACAGTTTTAAATCATGAAGTGAAAGTACCAAGCATCATCACATTTCGATGAGCCGCAGGCCAATCCGCCTCTTCACTGTGCCAGAACCTCCAGGGACACACTAGACTCCAAACGGATGGTCTGTCACTTCCATAATAACCTGAAATAAGTAGCAGATTGGTTAAAACAGCATTAGCGCCTGAACACTTCATATTAAATGCAATATTGGCTTTGTCCTCACTCCATTTATGACCATTTTTTCTCATTTGTTAGTATAAATTACTCTTTATGTCCTCTGGGGGTACAAACTATGGGCATGGGATTCTAATCTTAAAGGGGCGGTTCACTGCAAAATGAAAGCATAACATGTTTTAACACACCCCTTTGTAAAAAATATTTTCTTCAATGTAACACAAAACGAGTAATTTTAAGAACTACATTCTCTTTTCTGTTTAATGAAAGCAGATGGGGACTAGGGACAGCGTACATGCGTTACAAAAATACTACATGCCGGATTCAACCTCACATACTGGATTCAGACTCGCATTATCCGTGTGACCAGCATCCTAACTAACAATTTTAGGTTGTAAGAATGTTTCCATAACATTTCTATCAAGTAATAAAAGTGTTGAAAGTGTTCTTTTGAAAGCTTTAGGAACATTCAAAATGGCTACACCCAGTTTATGCTTGGTTATAGGATAATTATTCTAACATTTTTTAGTTCTATCATGTTTTGAAAATGTTCCACTAACTACGTAAGATATACATACTGATAAATGATGTATAATGTTAGAAACATTCTACTAATTTTTGAGAGAATATTTAGAGAATGTTTACCAATGTTCTGAGTAAGTTCCCTGTTAGCTGGGACCCCAACAGTCTCCTAAAACATTTAACATCTTGCTACCCACAATCTGATCTTATTTTACTGTACATACATATTTGTTATTCAACAGTTATTTATATCGTAATGAGCTGTGCAGCCTCCTACTAACCTGCTGATGATAAACGTATTATAACGAGAACCAACTTATAATAACACGGTTCAAAATTGGTCGTGTTTCAGATTGGACACCCACCAACTTTGTGCCACATCACGAGCCAACTCCAAATGTGACCGACCCATCCAACAGTGTGAGAATAATATTTTTACACAGTGCCAGAGGCATAAGAATATTAAATATGTACACGTTAGAACATGGCTCCAGACTAGAGCTCATTTGCCTGGCTTCAGTCCAGCTGTTTGGGCTTTCGTCATTTTCCTCCCTAGAAAAGTTTGGATTGAGTAGATGCAAAAAAAAAACAAAAAAAGGTTGGAAAACTCTGGCTGAATTCAGCGCCAGCACCCTATGAGGCCACGTAATGAGCTACGCTTGCCAGAGTGCCATCACAACAAGAGGTAAATAGCATAATTTGGATTGGAAGCAATGCAAGTCTAAAACCATTCAAAACCAAATGGCTTCGCGTGGAAAAAGGCTAGAATATGAAGGACAGGAAAACCGCTCGCACTGTATTTGACTGAAGAATCTACAGGAAGAATACAAAGGGAAGACGACCGACATGTCTACAGCTCAGCGGGAAATAGGCTGTAATTTCAGCCCTTTTTGTTTTAATAGACCTGTAATCAGTCTAAATTCAGCTCCTTGGCTCTGTGGGCATTCGTCCGTCTACGCGTGCGTGCGCCGGCGTCCGCATGCCTTTGTGTTGTAATGGACTGCAGGATGCCGCGGTTATATTTGAGCACAACGGGACGTAACTGCGCTCATTTTTTATCTCTATCTCGCTTTTCAAACAAGGTCCGCAGTTACTGTCTGCATTAGTGTGTGTGTGTGTGTGTGTGTCCTTATCCTGCTTTCTCTCTTTTGCTTTTCTCTGTCCTCATCCTCTTATTGTTGGTGCATTGACTGTCAAGATACAAAAACTTAGTGCCAAGCACTTCCACTTTGAAATGAACAGAATGCATTTTTTTTAAACCTCAGTATTGAATCAAAAATTAGGACATTATTCACCCCTAAAACAACTCTTTCCCTCAGATTGGTATATACTTCTATACAGTCACCATCAGTTATTTATATAATCAGATACTTTTTACAAATTAGGAAACATCCAAGACGTTATTTTTGTACCTGACACCGTTTGCCCATATTGACTGACAGGCACAGAAAAACAGACAAACACACACAGAAAATTTAGGAGGCAGCAGGTTTCATTCAAATGCAGGCAAATACCTCTGAACATTAATCCAAAATGCTTTTCTGTTGGATTCATTTCTTAACACATAAACATCCACTGCTAAATCCATTAAGTATTTATGAATGATATTTAATACAGTAACTAAATGACTGTTTATAGTACTCTGTTTATATTATAATACAGTAAATGTTTCCTTATTGTGTGTTATGTGCCCTTTTATGAACAGAGTAATTTGGCTCTCAACCTCCTGTATGGAAGTGAGTAATATCCAGGCCTGGACTGGCCAAGTCACATGACCAAACAGTGATTAATTAAAGTGGTGACTGCTGTTACAACTGGTAGCATGTTTACAGCAATGCAATGATGGAGGGTTCAAATAATCTCTATACATAGAAACATCAGAGCTCAAGAAAAGAAGCTTTCATTTCTGTTAAGTGTTTCTAGTCCTTGCTATGGAAATAACTCTTAAGATGGTCTCATATTGGTTAATAAAATTCAGCATTGTGGCTCTACATCTCCTGTTATTTTTAAAGGAGGTGTTATCAGTAATTTTCCATCTCTTCCTGTTCATGACTGTATTAGTCACAAATACACAAAAAACAAAGATGCAGGTTGATGAAACAATTAATGACTACGTTATTTCCACAACTGTAAACTACAATCTGAGATTTAAATGATAAATTACATAGTTCCACGTGAAACTACAAACTGTAAACTACAATCTGAGATTTAAATGATAAATTACATAGTTCCACGTGAACCTACAAACTGTAAACTTTAAGATTTAAATGTTAAATTACATAGTTCCACTTGAAACTACAATGTGCTGTAGAAACCTACTGTGACCATTCTTTGAAAATTGTTGTGATTTCTGCTACATTTTTTATCATTTAAATTGTAAAGGTTACGCGTGAATTTTCCTGAATATATCTATGTTGTCACTCATTTAAACGTGACAACAAGACAGATCGGAAACAGAATAACAGGTTTCAAACTGTATAAAGCCTATTCAACAGCCATATACAGTAAAAAATGATTTCTGATAAGACGAGGATTCTGTGCTGAATCTTTATTTTTACAACACTGCAAACTCTGCAACGATTCATAATAGCTATTCACAGATGGCCCATTAATATGATAGGAACTGAAGAGCATCAGAACAGAAAGGCCCAGAGCATTACAGATGAAGAGGGAGCAAATACATCCCGTTTCCCCTCCTCCTCTACACACATAGGATGTTTTATATATAGTATGTGCTTTTCAAGTGCTGGGGAGATGAGATTATTAGAACTGGGCGCGTTCCACTGCCTTAGCTGATGCTGAAAAGTGATACAGATACTTGTATACACTTGTTAAACTGCAAGCCAGTCGATACTCAAATAACTTGAGATTCGCGTTTAGAAAAGAACTGTGCTGTTTACCTTATGGGACATGAAAGGAGATTCACTTGCTAAATCAACAGAGAGGAGTAGCTCTCCACCAAAGCAGATCTATGCAGTTCGGATCTATACATTATTCATTCCATTAAATGGAACCTTGTTTAAAAGATCAGGGTGAGAAAATTCCAACATCGTAGTTTATCGCTCTGACAACAGCACTGTGTAAAAATGACACAGGCTGCATCAACACAGACTGTGATTTTGAATGTTTGCAAAGGATTATGGGGGATTGTGTGGCATACATAGAAATGTGTGTCATAAAACGAGCAGCCAAATGTCTGATTAGGTTTATTTGACTCTGTTTTAAAAGAAGTCAGTTTTAGCACACACAAACAGATAACATCCTGCCTCATCTTTAACTTAAATGCTTAGACAAAATCTTCCTCAGATAGACTAATCCTAATAATGGATAAAGTAATACAAGACCTTCTCATAATCTCAGTGCTGGGTGCAAACGGCCAAATTCAGCCATAAAATGAAAGTCCTTTCTGAGGTTGCACTATAAGTGAGTTAATTGAGTAGAAGAGGAAAATTACGGTTTGAAACATTATACCTGAATGAAACAAATATATAAGAACCCTGAAAAACAACTCTACCCCCTAGCTGGTCAAAGACAGTCATTAGCTGGTCCAAGCTGGTTTATGTGAGAGACCAGTTTAAGGTCAGGCTAGTACATCATCTTGGTCAGTCTGTTGAGAACAGAGAATAAAAGCTGCATACCTGCACGATTGATTATAAGCAGTTGTTACCTTTAAGTCTGGCTAAAAAGGGGGTGGGGCTTTCTGATGCTTAGCCACACAGGTGGGCCCAAGAGAAATAGATCAACACCCCACTCCAGCATCAGTCACCACCCAGAGATCACCCGTGCATGTTCCTGCTGACAAATATCATCCCCCTTCTCACAGATCATTGCATTAGTTAAATAATGTGTTTAACCAGAACAAAACCAGGTCATTTAGATGTTACTGCATTTTTAAGTCACAATGCAAAACATTTTACATCGTGCAGTAGCGAAACATGAAAGTAGCGAATCACTTTAAAAACATCCTTCTGTTCTTGCTTTCATTTGACTAATGTTCAAGAATAACTTTAAAACCACAACAGATTCTACACTTTACCAGATCTCTCACATTTACGTGTCAGCTAAGGCTCAAAAGCTCTGCTGGAAAGGATTCTGTTGACATAACTTACATAATCAACAGAGAAATTTCTCAGCATCACTTCTGTTGACATCTGTTTGATCAGAGACTGTGGAAACGTAGCACAATGCCTCCCACTGACTACTAAGCTCAAGATATCTTTTCTTCTCTCTTTCATCCAGGATAAGAGAAGTGCCGGGATGGGATTGTGGTTCCCGCTCCAGGAAGACTGATATCCATTTTTACGGGCGTATAAAGGGTGCCTGTTTCTGGTGGACTCACAGAGGAACACTTTAGCATGTGGAGGAAAGATGCGAGAAACCCAGCTATTTTATTCCTTTGTTTTCTCCAAGATGCTCACTGTTTGTGTCAGTCTCTCTGGCTGTTCATTTCACAGGGCAGTGAGAAAATGAAAGTCGTAAGGCCGAGTTTCGGCCGGCATAATGGCTGTCAGACACACGCGCACACGCGCATGTAAAGCGCAGATCAAAGGTGAAACATTTTGACACATTGCACACTTTAATGTGCGTTCGCTGCCTGAAGCACATCTGTCTGAAAATGACAGATTTTATAAAACTTGCTACTTTTTGGGAAAGAGTTACAGATAAGTTGAAATCCCAGCTAGCAGGGAATGTTCTCAGAACGTTGGCTAACATTCTATAAAAGTTCTCTCATTGTTTTCAAAAATGTTCTTTATATGTAACATGTTATATATTTAATGTTATATATCATATATATCAAAAAGATTATTCTTAAGTAGTTAAACAGTGTTAATCTTTTTTAAAATCATATTTTTAATCATTTGTAATAATTGTTAGCAGGGATGGTGGTATGGAATATTGATCACCACCATCTTGCTATCATTTTCTGATAATAATCAGCGTGTTCATGTATATTTACTGAGAAGCAGTGAAGATGCAGACAAAATAAGTCATGGCATCATTAGTGTACGTGGCATATGGTATTGCATTTTTGTGCCATCAGTCCATCATTTGTTTCCCAGTGGCTGGAATACTGAATGTGTTACATATTTCTGTTTGGTGATATGAGTCTTCGGCAGAGGATATATGCAATATGAATCATTCACAAATCATTACCCTAATCGTGAAAACATTTGAAGCACACTGTAGTCAATAGTCACCTCTAAATATTTAATAAAGGATATGAAAGGCGACATAAAAACAGTAATGATTCATGAAAACAGTGTGAAGTATCTTCTCTGGCATGGGTAACATTGACCATAAATCTCACCATATGGTTGATTTTGATTCAAACACACACACACACACACACACACATCAGGTATAACAGTATGTCTGAACAATGGACACAGCCCAAAATTAGCAGAAGCTCAAATGAGTATTCACAGAGGCACAAAGAAATTGGCAATTCATGGCAGAATATTTACAATTAAAAGAATCCTACATGGCCGTATGTTTCTCTCTCTCTCTCTGCTGTTTCTTTCGTAAGCAGAGGTAGCAACAGAAAAGAGAGAGACAGCATTAACAAGTAGATGTTATAAATTATATAAATAGACCAATTTGGGTTATATAAATAGACCAATATAAATGACATCAATATAAATAAATATATTTATATCAATACATCAGTAGTGAAAATTATTTTACTTAATGTACAATATTTCACATAATATTTGATCAAAACTGAATAACATTGACTGCAGAATCTCAAAATTTCAACCCCTTCCTTTCAACATCTTTCTGGTGTGTAACGCCCACTTTTAATAATCCAATCAATTTATGATGATAAAATGAAGCCCTGCCCTATATTTTTCTCCTTAAGTATCATTCCTATGGACCTATTCACACCAGGGACCTCACTGACCAATAAGATTTACTCTTTTGGGTCATGTGCCATGTGCTTTTTGATGTCATTACATCGCAAGATATTCATATACTGTATCATGCTATCACTCTTTTACTGCATTAAAGCTAATGAAACTTCTACAAAACATTTTCCATAGCTTGTCTCTTGCATTGAAACACATGAATGACTGGAGTAATTTTTCGTTTTGCTCTTGATAGACCTTTCACCTGCAATTCATTTCGTTTTATCATTCATTCCTAGCATGAATCAGCCTTGATGAATTAGGCATAAAAAGAATACCAATCTATATATCACTAAGACAGATGATAGATTACATTTTGGACCTTTTAAATGTGAGAATCTTGGCAGGCCAAACACTTACACAACCAATAAGTCATTGCCACTCCCTTTCATGTGGGGTGAATTCAGGCAAACCGGGGCATTTTTTGTCCTTGAGATAAATTGACCTGATTTCACCTTCAATCTTTAATTTGTTTCTTTCAGATGGTAACTTTTAAAGTGTCTCTTTTAATACACTTCCAAGTTCTTGTATTGGGACACCAGCATTGAGTTGATAATTATGCTATTGAAACTTGTAATTAAATCCACAGTATAAAAATAATAGGAAATTGCATGAAGAGGTCAGGGATGTTTACAGGTACATAAAGATTCATTTTCATTCACTTCCCCTGCCATCTTTAGCTTCTGGGCTCTGTGGTGAGGATGGTAATTGATGTAGGTCTTTTTGAAGTTTAAAGTCTGTCAAACGAGAGGTTTGAAGTTATAAAAAAACTAAAACAACAATCAACATTGCTTTTGGGGACAGGTTAGAACAGCCCTAATTCATAATTTGTTCCATTTGAGATGAAACAAGTTGTTTCAAAGCCCTGTTCCATGAGCTGAATGAACCAATCAGAAGCATGATTTGATACAGAACGTTGTGTGATGACTGATCGAAACGCTGCAATGGCATGAATCAATACCGAACTAAACACTGAGAGATTTATTTTGCTTTTATTACTCGGCCCTCTGAATCGTACTTTGTTCCACTTATCTAAGTCTTCACATTTTATGTCTCTTTGATCACCCGCTCTCCCTCTCTCACTCTCAGCTACAAGGGCCATGAGTAAATTTGGTCGGGGAATGCTGCATACCTGCTCTTCAGCTTGATTTAAAACCATAAGGGCTTGTCAAGAACTGCAGCTTAATAATGCAGATAATTCAGTGGGGACCGCAGGTCTAGAGACTGTTGCTTTTAAATGGGCTACTTAAAACGGCATTTTATGAATAACAAATCCTCCAAATAATAAGCCTCCATCCCATGTTATTCCCTCTTTAAATCCCAAAGGTACCCAGGGAATAACGGAGCTATTTTCTAGTCAAAGCGTTCGAGACACAGCGTGCACTAACAACCACCCTTGTATAACCTTTAAGATCCCTCGCTTAATAAAAAAGAGAGAGAGAGAGAGAGAGAGAGACAACAACAGGGCAGGACACAGCGAGGCTGAAAGTGAGGGAAAGAACGATGAAAAGAAGAAATAGCAAAAAATAGAGGTTTTGTCTCCAGTATTGGTGGTAATTAGAAAGTGGGGGTAATGAACCAGTATCCAAACCACAGATTAACTCATTTACCATCAGGTTATAAGACTCCACTGCTCTCAGCAGCTATTTCAATGGAGTTTGGCTTGATAAACACACAAATGATGTAATAGAGTTCATTTAGCCCTCCATAACTCAATCACGACAGTGGGGCAAAACAAGCAAACTCATTACGCCGGCCCTCGGTGCGACAGATCCACGGGAGGAAGTGGGCGAGATGGATGGGTGAGAATTCCAGGCCGGGAGAGAATTCCAGGCCGGGAGAGGCTGGGTTAAACGTCACCTTAAAATTTTCTGTGCCTTGTTTCGCCGTTCATGAAATCAGAAAAAAATGCGTATTGGGGCAGCCCCCCCTCACGTCTCAATCAATGGTACATGATGAAAGACAAAATGAAGGGTTTGATCATCATTATTCAAAATCCTCTGTCACTTTCCTACAACAGCCCCCCAACTCCTTCTCCAGCCCCTCAGTGCAATAACCCTCCAGGAGCCCTTGATCCCTACAGCTAGAAATCATAAAGGCAATTCCAGGGACAGCAGCTCATAATTCAATTTCCCTTCATCTTGCTTGATGCGCCGGTCGATGCTTTCAATTAGGTGATGGCGAAAATCGCCGGCCCTCGGTTGTGCAAGTCACACACCTCCATTTTTTTCAGAAAAATAAAAAACAAAGCAACAACAACAGGTCAGCCGATCAGACCGGGAACAGCGCGGGAAGACTGTCGAGTGGCGGCGAGTGTGCACCAGCTGGGCTGAAAGAATTGAGCCACGACGCAGAGCGTTTATTGGACAGGGCTGGGTTCATTCAGACATAATTGAAAAACATGTAAATGGCTGTGAGAAATAAATGCTGTTTGTAGGCGTAATACAAACAAGGTCTCGTTTGGCTCGAGTACACGGGTTCATTGCTGTGAGGGAATTCTTTCATTTTGCCTTCGAAATTGACTGCTTGTCTCGGTTAGAAAGACGTGTCTGGACAAAAGGTTTGCCATAGTACAGCAAACCAAAAGTGTGTGGGTATGAATTACTTCAGTCAAGGTGTGGGTACTTTCTCACCTGCCTTCAGATGGGCAACTGCTTGGGTTTATACCAGTCCTGAGTTAGACTGGAAAGCTCTGGGGCACGAACAATTAATTTAGCTTTAAGGGTCATACTTGTTATTTTGTTATAATTATTATAAATTAATAAGTCTACCAGGTAAACCACAGGAAAGATATATAAGATATAGCATGATACTTGTTTAAATTCGGACCACTGAAAGTGTAATTCACTAAATTAAATACTAAATACAAATGAAAGGAACTGTATTTCATTTTATATTTTTTCTCTTGATTGGAACTAGAGGGATGCCATATAGAAGCTAACAAATAAAGTCAAAAACAGGTTCACATTAAATAACAATTGAATTAAATGCAAAAAGCTCATACAGCAGTACAGGGTAAATCTGACTGAATAAACCACATTCAATATCAATTGTAAAATGTCCCATTGTGTTTACTCCAGATACCAGCGGAGTGTCGCAACATGTCAAATCTAAATTGCTCTCATTACAATCAACAAAGCTGGTTGGACTGGATACGTCCATCTGTGACACAGTTTGGAAGGTTTTAAAAACCCACACATGCCATTATACAGAGTACAGCAAAATCTCTACATGCTAACACAATATAATCACACAGTATATTGTCATACGCCGCAGCTCTGCTTTGTAGTAAAAAACAGCATATCTGTAAATAATTAATGATGATGATGACATCACACAGGCCATAGAGTTAGTTGAAGCCATCAGTTCACAAGCAGCTGGTAGTTTCTGGCCCGAATTTTGTTTTCAGTTAAAAATTGTTTAGCTGAATGTTATTCAGTTAAAAAGTGTATCATATGTGTATCATATCAGTTATTGAGCAAGTACATGATAGATCAGTGTTTAAACTAGTTCCTAACTACACTACCCCAGTTTACAAGTTTATTTAAAAATGATTTATAATTTAAGCTATTAAGTCGAATATTGAAAGAAATATCATGTCTATAAACAGAACACTGATCAATTACATCACCTGTGTGAGTGCTGAGGAGGTTGGAGCATTTGTAGCTTATTCTTAAAACCATCCTTAAAAATTGCTCCAAGTAACTTGCAATTTCACGATTTAAACAGAGATGGCGATAGAGAGGCACAAGTTAAAGATTGCAGGTTTACTGTTAGCAGGTAGGAGTGAAATTCAGATATATTTTATTTTGATTATACTGCATAAGTTGGTCACAGTGGGGTCTTGTACTGAGGTTTGAAAAAAGTAGCTTTGGTTGCATGAAAAGATGAGGTGATAAAGAAGAGCAAGTTAAAAGAAATAGTGTCCTCTATTTGTACATTCCTCATGTCAGGACGATGGTGTAAATGATCAAAGGCTACCGATATCTTCCTTCTGGACATAAGAATCCAACTGAGATTTGAAACTGCTCTATTTCTGAAGACAGTCATTGAGTTCTCTAAGCTCAGAAGTTTTGCTTCTCACTTAAAGAATTTTTGATGTCAAGAACAAGAGCAGGAGGGAGCTGCTTTAAAAATCTAATATATATGACACAATATAAAATATATTGAAAAGTGTCAGTCGCATGTTAGCGTCATACCTGCCGCATCAATTCTGTCTGGAATTGAACCTTTGATCTTTCCTGAA
>JAZGTJ010006769.1:0-24192 GCA_036877575.1 Botia almorhae | reverse complement strand
AGAGTGTGTGTGTTTATTCCCTTACAGTGTCCAGATGAGAAGGACAGTGAGGAGAGCAGTGATGCCAGCAAATCAGAGATCAGCCTGGTGTATGAGATTGCTCTTAAAAGGAACCTGCCTGTTAACTTTGAGGTAAACTGTACAGATGTAAATGATCGGCAATCTCAACAGTTTTCTTACTCTTAGCTGTTTTAAACACCAGAACAAGTACGTGCGTTTGACACTAACCGTTTCCTGTTACAAGTTCAAGTAGTTCTGCTCCAAAACCAGTGAGCTGCCTTGCTATCTACTAACTGCATAGGATTGTTCCCTTATTTTATTCTGCATTGCATTGTGCTTGACAGATGCATGCAGTTTTGACTTGGGCATCCCACTGTATTTTAAACAGAGCTGGCATCTCTCTATAACTGGAATGTTTGTGGTTCTCTGCCCTTCAAATGTTCGCGCAGTTTAATCACCTTTAACCATCAGCACATACTTAGATATCCGTTCATTGAATAAATTAAAAATTTCTATGTCAAAGAGGATAAAGCAGGAAAGTAATTGCATAAAATGTCGCTCTTAGTCAAGCACTGTCAACAGCGGTTAAATCCAGTCATTGAAATTGCTTTTAAACTAAATGTGTTTATCTTGGGGAGGAGGCTGATCTGGACGCCATTCAAAATCAGCACTGCATTAAAAAGCTGCAGCAGTGACACTTTAAATCAACACCACAGCCTCTACGTCTGCAAAATAACATTAGCGGATGTCTGCGGCTCTCTGTAGCCTCGCTGCTGCTGCGTCTACATTTATCGTAAATGATTTTCCATGACTGTCTCCAACTTGCAATCTACAATCATCTGCTTGGCTTTGGTGGTCCTAAGCCATCCTGATTTACTGATGTACGTTCTCCAAGAATCCTGTGTACTTGCGCGCAATCTGTTACGTCTGGGACCCCAATCCGACTGCATTTGGATGCAATGTTGCGCCCTCATTTTTCTTCTTTAAGTTTTCTTGCTGTAACTGATCGCTGAGAGTCTGAACCTGTTTCGATGTTGTTTGATCTTTTCACGAATTTTCTCCCCAGCTATTTGTATGAATGGAAACATTTTCGTTCCTAAATCAGTTAGCATTCAAACATAGAATGTTACAATGTTATTATGTGAGACAGAAGCCAAGAGAGAAATCTTTTCAAGCGTACTGGAAGATATGGGGCACATTTACATAAAACCTTTAAAAATGTAACTTTTTAACGTTTTAAATGTACATGGCAATGCTCATATGCATGAGCCCCCATTTCCCCAGATGCGACGGGCAGGCTGTAGCATCAAGTACCTTAGTGGACTCCCAACCCGATTACAGTCTTGATTAAGTAAACCAGAACATATCTCACCTGTCCCACTTTAAAGTTCTGGATCATTCAAGAATCTACTAATTCTTAGACGTGAACCTTAAGTCACTGTCAGACGATATCAAATTGATGCCAACTCCAAAGGGTCAAATATATTAATCACTAGTTCGTTCAGTGGATGACGCCTTACTGAGGTACAAGAGTGGAAACCCGGGCCAAGAACCACCCGTCATGTACATAAGTACCTTCCCCAGGGGCATACGCATCAACAATCCATACAAAAGAGCTTTTCTTCATTATATTAGTCTTTGCCATTGTCCCACCCTGGCCTGGTATCTCCTCTTTTCACCAGACTAAGGACACCACTGTATCATTTGTACCATATCTCCCCTCACACGCATGAAGGGATGAAGATCTACCTCATGTTACAGTGATTCCTTCCTACAACTTGATCTCTGTTGCCAGTTGAGTGAGAATAAAGTGCAGACATAGGAACTGCCCTCCGTCAGACACAAGCATTAAACGCTTTTGCTGAAATCCCATCGCAGTCTGAAGATTCCATATCAACTGCAGACAGCACAACCTTGTCTGCCGCCACGGAGGGAGTCGGGTCCTGGTGCCAAGACCTCCTCACAGTCCTTGTTCACCTGATGAGACTCAGTTGCCAGATGAGACTTCTGCCCACCTACCTTCATCTTTTGCACTAAAAAAGAGCTGCCTTGGAAACTGTGTCAGGTGGCCAGACAGCTCCAGAGTTACCAGGCCTGATTATACTTGTTGTTGTGGTTACTACAGTAAAGTTACCTCTGCTTTCCCTTGGCACAACTTATTTTTGTAAAATCCGTCAGATTTTCAGATTAACATTTGAAGTGATACTTTATTTTTACCTCAGAGATTGGGGCCAGTTCCTAACATGCTGTCAGTTTAATACTAATTAAAATCTGTAGTGTGTAATTTTTATGACACTAGCAGTAAGAAACCAAATTGTAAGGACTTTCCAAAGCTGTTTATGAAGACTTTCCAAAGCTGTTTCCAAACAGTTTTGTCAAGCCTTCCCCCGTTTTCCAATGGTAAACAGATAATCATGTTACTGGTTAAGCCAGTGTTGCTATGTTGATAATTCAGTAAATTGTATTATTGTGTATGGCCAAAACAGTTTTGCACCACAGTTCACTAACCCTAACTTAGTGCTATGTAGAGAGTTCCCTAAATCACTCAAAGTTTAAAGCTCTTTTTGTTGTGGAAAACCCTCACCATCTTTAAAAGACAGTTCAAAATGACATGTTGAAATTTCCAAGAGCCGAGTGCCCCAGAATTTCATCACTTAATTTTAAAGGCAGAGAGTGATGCTCACCGAGAGGAATTTTGAATTCTTATGTAACATCTAAGTGTGACGATCAAATGCATTCCACATCAAGGTCTAGTAAATATTGGGTCATAGCGCTCTGTCGAGTATGTGGGAAATGCACAGTGCTCTTGTGTTCATCGGTTACCTGGTAATATCTAGATGAAAGCCCAGGTTGTTGAGGATCCTGAGTTTGCAGATGAAGATTAATGATGTATGTTCAGGCTTCCAGTCAGTCATATAATTTGACTGGAGTTTTAAAGGGACAGTTCCCACAAAATATGAATTTGTAATAATTTGTAATCAAAACCTGTAATTATTTGTCAGCTCTCATATTGTTCAAAAAAATATTGTTCTTTCTGCTGTGGAAAACAAAGGTAAACAATGACATAATTTCCATTGTTAATTGGACTGTTACTTTAAGGTATTGCATTTTAGTTTGAAATGACGTTTATGAAAGCCATGAAGCTTTGTGTTTGAATGAGACATGATAAAGCATTAGACATGACATTAGTTTTGCGTGTAGTGATAATGCTTTTCTCAGTTAAGCCCAATTTCACTGCTGTGTCACATGTTTGTATGAGGGCCAGAATGTTGAAAAAGAGGATGTGAGGAGGGAGTCTCTTGAGACGGATAACTTTCAGTTCTGACTGAGCGCACAGAGGCCCGCCCTCAGCTGCATGCGTGTCTGCGTGAAACTCAATCCCCCCCGTGTTGCTCTTAAAGCGCTCGGAGCAGCCCACCTGTTCGGTCAGCCATCTTGATGATGTCACAGGAAGTAAATATATAACACGTGCATGGCAAGTTTTGCTTTCTCACGACAACATTCATGTGGTTGGTAGTTGCAGAACATAGCAAGAACAGCCAACACAAAATAAATGACGCCTAGAACAACATGGTACCAGAAAAAGACTCTATAAATGTATGCAAATGTTAATGCTAACCAATGCATTGCAAGCTTGCAGTCTTGTTGTATATGAACCTTGTGTGTTCTTTTGTTATTGTGCGTCAACAAACTCCAGTACTCAAGGGGGCAATATAGTTGCCTAAAACTATAGGTAGCTAAAAACATGTCAACAATGTAACTAATGTTATCTAGCTTGCTTTTTTATGGAGACAGTGCAACACACACTTGTCATGAATTGCATACACATTAAAAAATGTATTTAGGCCACATAGAGTTACATAGAATTTCAAGTCAAAGCCTTCATTAATATGTGTGGACTGTGGTTCTGATCAATATATGTATGCAAATTCATATTCATATGTTAATACTTAATGTGTGTTTTTTAGACTTTGTGTTTTTATACAGAACCAGCTGCAGTTGCCCAAGTTCCACTAGCGTTTCTGTCCATATGAGTGATCAGGCTGTTAAACCAGACAGTTCAGTTGTAGTGAGTCTAATTAGGAATATTCCCTGTTCTGCAGTCATAAGAGAGAGGAAGAGAAAGGGCGAGAGAGGAGAGCGTGCAGCAGACATGGCCTGAGGGGCAAAAAGAAAGAGAGCATGACTGGAATAAAGCGATTCTCACTGTGGCTCACAAGCTGCATGCACATGCGGTCTCCTGTGTAACATGTTCATTGCGTGTCCCTCAGGTGCTGAAGGAAAGCGGACCCCCACACATGAAGAGTTTCCTCACACGTGTGACGGTGGGGGAGTTCTCGGCCGAGGGGGAGGGGAACAGCAAAAAACTCTCTAAAAAAAGAGCAGCGCTCTCCATCTTACACGAACTGAAGAAACTACCGACCCTTCCTGTGGTGGAGAAACCTAAAGTGCATTACAAGAAGCGGCCCAAAACTATATTAAAGGTAGGTCAGCTTGGGAGTCCATTCATATGGAGTGCACTGTCCTATCAAAAGACTGACTCGAAAATGGCATTTAAAGGGACAGTTCACAAAAAAAATCGAAATTCTTTGATTGTTAACTTACCTTATGTTATTCTAAAGCCCCTTGACTTATTTTTATTTCTTTATACTCAATTGAATTGTATCTTACATTAAAGTATATAGAAATTGCCATCTGACACGGTGTCCTCTAGATATCTTAAATGCCATTGGTTATTAAAAAAACAATATTGGTTGAGTGTGTCTGTATGGTAATGCTTTAACGTTTACAATGTAAAGCTTCCCCCTCATCCACCCTGAACGTTTTTCGAAACTAACCAGGTCATATTCACAAACACATTCATTCACTCTTTCCTCATCCTCGTGACAGGGCTACCGACACGAACATTAACCAGCCATCCATCTGTCCTTCTGCAGCTTTATCTATGTCGCTCATCCTCTCTCTCTTCTTCATTCTCAATGTCTCTCACAGACCGGCCCAGAGTACGGACAGGGCATGAACCCAATCAGCAGACTGGCTCAGATACAACAGGCTAAAAAGGAGAAAGAACCAGAATATATGCTGCTGTCAGAGAGAGGGATGCCCCGTCGCAGAGAATTCATCATGCAGGTAAATGAATGAGAGAATCGGGATGGGAGGTGTAAAGTGAGGGAAAACTATGAGACACAGGGAAACGGTGGGAAGGACAGATGAGCCGTGGATAAACACAGATAACCTCCCACAGTTCCATCTGTCTTAATCACAGGGACTGTCACCTCCTCAGAAACTGATTACTGCTGACCTTCAGCTCTGTTAAAGACACACACACGCACACACACAAACACACACACACATACGCACACAGCTGCCTCAATAGTGACATGCTGTTTTTCAAATTCTGCTATTTTTATGTAAACAAATAGCAATTTATGCCCTAACCTACACATCAGAAAAGCAGTGTTGCATTGTAAGAATTAAACAAAAAAAAGTTTATTTTATTGATACATATTTTTTTACGCATCCCAAGTGTCCCCAAAAGGCTCATTTAAGTTGCTCTTAACTCAGGACAAATTTTTACTTCAAAGTATAAATAAATATGAATAAATAACTAAGCATAGATAAATATGTACAATATATATCTCATTCACTTTTGGGGAATTTCTTTGGCCATTAACAGTTACTGAATACTTGAGCTTGAATACTGAATACTTGGTGTAATAGTTGAGATGATTAAGATGTTGGCAGTATATCAAGGTCAAACTTTGAGTGTTCACTGCATCGATTATATTTATATATTAGCCCATATATTACACACCAGCACATATCATGCATTTGGACCAAGCTGGTGGGCGTTGGTATTTTGCAGGCAACTAAACAACAATAGCAGCTGCCTATACTGTGAAAGCTCCCCTTTAGTCACAAAAGTTGTGCTTATGAACACTCATGTCCCTATGGAAGACAAACAAATACTAAAAAAAATTTCAGAATTACAATTTCATTACCCGTGTTTAATTCAGAATGCATGACCGTGTTTCCTGTACAATTTCTTTAGCATCTTAAGTTGTCCAAACTGTAAAAGATACAGAAAGTAGTAACATTCAACATCTTGTCAGATTAAATTATTTACTGGTATTTAATTTAAGTCTCTTATTCTGAAAGATCTGTAAGAGATAACCGGAACAGACATCATTTCCAATATGCCTGTGAATGCTTCTCAAAGTTTCTGCTGTACTAAAACACACACTTATCCCAGCAATTATCCAGCAGCATCCAAGTTGGAGAAGCTCCTGTTGGCTGTCTTCCGTCCCATAATCCCTTGCTTTAAGCACACAGTGCATCTTTGAGCGTGCAGTAATGTAGCCTCTAACCAATTCTCCATGCTCCTTTCACTCTCGCATTAGACTCTGCCTGTGTGTGTTTCTTTTGTGTGATCTGGTCACTTCTAAAATTTCCACACTGTTCTTCTCTGGTCTGTGAGCATCAATACAAGCCTGTTTTCAGCTTCTGTCCATCTCCACCTGCGGCGTTTTTCTTTTATTGAACATGTAATGATGCTTTCCTGGGTTTGATATTTGTGTTTGAAGGCACAATTATTTGTTTAGTGATAACTGTTTTTAAAGATACAGTCCCAATTGATTGTTGGTTGTGTTTGTTTTCTGTCCATTTCTGGCCTTTAGTTTGTTCTTCTCTCTTTTTTATTAAGAAAGCTGTTTTTACAGGAAGTGGAGACAATTTTGTTTACCTTTCATCCTAACTTTGATGTAATATTGTTTCCATATTTTTTAAAGGTCCTGGTTTTGTTAGTGCAGGAAGAGCTAAATTAACCCCATTACATTTAATGTAATCCAACTGTCATTTTGTCATCATTGGTAACTGTACTGAGTCATGTTAAAAAAACAAAGTGTGAGTGTTTTTCTCTTGTTCCACGAACTCCCTATAACTCCCACGAACTGTGTGTGTTGACAGGTGAAAGTTGGTACTGAGGTGACCACAGGAACTGGACCCAATAAGAAAGTGGCTAAGCGTAATGCAGCGGAGGCCATGCTGCTTCAGCTGGGATACAAGGCGTCTACACCATTACAGAACACTGCGGAAAAGGTCTGTTTAAAGAAATGAACCACGCTAGCCTTTGAAAGCATTGTAAGTTACTCTACAGATGGCTAGCAAAATTCAGCCCTTTAAAAGTGCTTTATCATTTGAATTATGCTAGTATTAGTTTGCGTTGCATTGTATTAATTAGTGCTACAGAATTAGGAATTAGAACATAACATTGCACTAAATGCAGTTGACTAAATTCCCTAATTAATGTGTGGTAACTGAATAAAAAAGCAATACAAGCAGAATTTAAAAATAAATTCATAAGTTGTTGACGTTGTGAACCTGTTAATTAAAACGTCAAACACAGCTATTCACTAACGTGTATGTGACAGAATGTTCTGCTTGAAAATATTATTGTTATTGAATATCTGAACTGATCAACTGTACGTCATTAAACATTATATGAGTTCATTAACCTTTAATTCTGCGAGTTTACATTGTGTCACTGTTCTGTTCTGTTTACATGGTATGTCACTCTCATTTAAGGAGCTAATAAGCCCATTTTCTCACCACATTTAGTATGTGCAGCATAGCGGTGTGCATTAGCCATCAGTCCATTAATGAAGGAGTGCGTAAATGCGTACGTTTATAACAGCACGCTTCCTGTTTAAGTGTTCACGACCTTAATCCCTAAATACCCCCTCTGCTTTATGCCTTTGCAAGTTAGTGACACTTATCCTGTGACGTCTCAATTTGGTAGCGATTCTTCCTTTTTTAATGAAAACAAGGGAAAGCAACTTGTCTGACATGCATGAAAAGAGGTTTGCTGAACCGGCCCACTCACTCTCTCTCTCTATTATCTTAACATTGGCCACAGATGGACAACAAAGGCTGGAATGGACAAAGGGCGGCTTTTCCTGAAACAACGACCAACAGTAAGTGTTTTTCTCTCTCTGTGTGTTTCCTGGCATAGGTGATGCTGGGCCGTTTAATTTATCTGACTGATCAATAAGGACAGCGTCTCTGCTCAATCACAGACTCCATTCTGTGGAGGGCCTTTGAATTCCTCCCTATTCAAAACGACTTATGTGCTTTTCCCAGGGGGTCTTTGGGATTACCGTGTAGCACAAACTCATTAAGTAAGCATCCGCAAAAACTTTACCAGGGTAGATCCATGATCTGATAGGCTTAATACCATATACTTTTTCCCACAAGCGTAACTGACTTAGTATGTTACTACATAACCTACTCACAAACAAAGATATGGTGGCTTTTTTAATGAATCTAATCCAAAGCCATTATGTTCTGCGTCTAATGTAATCGCATTATATAATCAAATGTTAATAAAGTGGTCACAACCGCTGTGCAAACCAACATGAAAAGCATCACGTTGCCGCATCGGCTGTTTGCAGTGTAAACAAGTTTGTTAAACGTTGTGATCTAGTTTTGCTTTTTCAGTTTTTTTGAATTAGACTTGCAGAACTGAGTTGTTATTTCGAAAAGTTTACTCGTGTGGACATTAATTGCTCCCCTGGCCTCTCTGACGCTAACGGTTCCTGGTTCGAGACCAGCAGGTTTTCGGGGCCAGCTTAGAGCTAGTGTTTCTGGCCTAAAACCGCTTGCAGTGGAAATGCGCAGATTGAATCCAAATTGAAAACTGGCTTTGATTCTGTTAGGAGAAAAGGAGCGCCAGATGACACTTTCCTATGGGTAGAGGATTACATGAAATTGCATGTTAGCAAACAATTTTCCTAAGTAAAAATGATTGTCAAATAATAAAACAGTCCTAACAGTGGACCTCTGAGATATGCAGATTACAAGAAGTGTAATGTAGACCAAAGCCAAGCATACTTTTATATACAACATTCAGTTCAGTGAATCTGCACTGACCGAATCATGCAACTAGTTATCAGCAGTTTTGTTGCTAACTTCAGTTGATTGTTGATTAAGTTTGACATCTGTTTCAGATTAATCTGTTAAACATTCCTTTAAGTAATGCCTGAATCAGGTCACTCATGTTCTCACAGTAAAGCTGTTTTCACCCAACTATGTAGTGACATTCCTGGAACCAGCACATATGCTGACAAATGCTTTTGGCTGATGGGAAGACCTTTATTATAGTGCTGGCAGCAGGCATTTCTCTTACTCATTTATCTTCCATTTTTCTGGAATCATTTCAGCTCAAACCACTTAATGTACAGACTTCGTTGTTTTATACGCTGTTTTATAGGTTTCATTTAATCTTCTCAAAATTGATTTATATTGTGTTAATGTAAAGCTAGTTATAATTACTACAGTCCAACCCTAGTAAAAAAAACTTTTTTTGTTTTCTTTTGTTTTGGCTAATTCTAATTGATTTTCCAGTTGAGAACATCTCCAAAACATTTAGGTAACTTTTGGGGACGTATTTGTCCTTACCAGTGTTTCTTAGCCAAGGTGCTGGGGCCCACTAGGGGTCTCTACAAACTTCCAAGGGGGTCTCAAGATGACAAAACAAACATGAAAATAAGCATAAGCTAAAACAACTAAAATTCTATATATTTCTTAGCATTTAGATATTTAGGTCTAGCTTTCTAGCTTTGCCAAGCTCTAGAATATTTTACTGAGTTAGAATTGAATAGATTTGGGGGCTTCAAATATTTTTGTGGACAATTGGTGGTGGCTTGAAGTCGAAAAGGTATGTTCATTAAACATACACATTTTTACATCTCTGTGCGTCATTGATCTTTGTGAGTTTCTGATTTTTTATGTATCAGTCTTCTAGGGCAGTTATGGGGAAGGGAATTACCCTTTCCCGCTTCTACTTTTGGCTATTGCTCTGTTTTGAAGAGAACCCAGCTCAACTTTATTTTATTGGTGCTGTTAGACTTCATCTATCTCCTAATTATCTTCACAAACTTTCCCGACCAGTGAGCTTTCTAATGTCAGAAAAAGGCTTGTTAATTTATGGTTCCCCAGGTCTGCCAGTGAGAGAATTGACATCTCTGAGGGGCTTTAACTCAATTTGGAGCAGATGTATCTGTCATTGACCTGGGAACCAAGTTTTTCCTTTTCAACCCATGTGAACAGAACCAGGTTCTCTAAGGCAGATTTATGGCCTCTTGTTCGAACTCTTGTCCTGCTAACTGTGCAAAATCATATGAACAATTTTGCAAGAACGGTGATTTAGAACCTTAGCGTTGTACCTTATTGCTTTATGTCTTCTCCCTGTAGCTATTCAATGTGACACATGGAGCTTAATGCCCAGGTTTGGATGTCTCTCAAGAGTGTAATGGCACAAGATGAGCAAGACTCTAAACCTAATGGAAATTGAGCTGAAATTATGCGATGAGTCACGGTCGGCGCAGTTGTATGGTTTCAGGGCCAGTGTAACATTGCATATTTAGAGCAACAAGATGCTACGTCTGAGGTTATTAATCAATTTCCTGCATCGTTATCCAGCACTTGAACAGCCAGGCTAAAGTTTAGAGCTCAATTCCCACAATGCATCCTCTAAACGTACAAAACCGCAGAGTATAAGAAACGTAGCTTGTGTGCTTTGTAATCTGTGTGTGGCATAATGATTTAATGATGAAACGATGTGGACACGTCCCAGAAAAGCAACACATCTTCTTAATTGAGTTTTTAATCCCATATGGACATGCAAAGCTACGAGAAGCTAAAGAAAATCAGATGTTTTGTCAGATGTTTTAGTCAGATATGCATTTCAGCTGCTTATGGTTAGCAAAAGTGGCCATATTTCATTTCCTGGTGTATGTTCCTGGTTTGTGTAAGTGTGAGAGTCAAAAGAAAGCACAACGTGTGTGTAAAACAAGTAGAAAAGTTTTTAAAAGTAGCGCAAGATTCCACAAACGGTGAATATACGCGTAAGACAGAGCTATGCCTTTGTGTGTATGAATGTGTCCATGTGTTAGGGTTTAGCGTCTTAGAGCATTGCTTCATTATGTTGATTTACAGCTGAGGCTTGTGTGTTATCTGTTTTAAATCACAGCTTGGGCCATGAGCTGGCTAATCTCCAGCCCACCATTCTCAAATTCAGATCATTATACTGGGTGGAACCTGTTGGAACGAAGAGAGAGAAGGGGAAAAAAACAGAAGGGGGGTGCAGAGGGGCCTTTGGTAGTATTGTTTTTTTCTTAGCTTTATGTGCATTTCATTGTAATTTGCTAATGATGTCATACTGGCTCACACCTCTCGTTTTATACCAAGTACGCAGGCCTGCAACGCTGATTTGTGTAACGTGAAATTTAAGTTGTCGTGTGACATTTAAAAAAAATTAAATGGCAGTTGCCTCTTTGCCAGTCAACCTTACTGAAACTGTCCGGCGGGAATTCCAACCTGCTGGTTTTCATTTAGCGTTCTCATTCTGTGAATTAAGGGGCTACGTCAACAGCGCAGAGTTTAGAGAAACTGTCTATTTACATCTCTCACAATTTCCTAGGATAATATTTACCAGTTTTATGGTTTGAACACTAAGTTAAATCAGTTGCTGCTTGTGCTGGGTTGTCAGAAATCGCAAGGACCAGCCGACTGCTTTTGTGGATTTTGTTTAGGGCAGCAAATGCAAACAGGAAGCAGAATCGATGTTTGCGGCAGCTGCTTTTCTCTCGTGTTTCCTCTCCTCTATATTGTGTCTGTTTGTCGTCTTGTGCACTGGATTGAGTTAGCCAGCTTTGTTCCTGCTTAACAGGCACCTATTCTAAATTTTCACTTCTCGTATTATGTCCGGGACCCAGTTCTTAGTATTAAATTTGTTTTATTCATGTCTTACTGGCCAATATTATGGCCAAATGCCCCAGTGGGCATTGACTTTATTTTGACACCTGTCAGAGTAGAATCAGTACCATGCAAAAGCAAAGGTTTTTGATTATCAATCACTTTGTTAAAGTACCCAATTCCTATATGTATTAGTTGCCCATTATTGATTTAAAAAAAACAAACAGAAAGTGTCCAATAATAGATTACTGACTAAGATATGGTAGTAGTCATAAGGGAGCAGCCCTTAAATCAGACAGATTCTATACAGAAAAGAATAGATTTTTTATATATTTTAATTTACCAGCCTAAACCCAGACTATTTTTTTTGGAGCCACTGGCCCACAGTTATTGACCTGCGTAAATAATAGTAATGATATTAATGATTTTGTGTCTATTCCTCCATCTCTGTAGCACAGAAAGGAATTCTTCACCTTTCCCCAGATGTGTATCAGGAGATGGAAGCAAGCCGGAATAAGGGTGTCACCAGTGTCCCTGGAAACTATCTGACACCCAAAGACATTAGCCAAGGGTCCACTGGGTCGTACTTCAGCCCCTCAACAGGCAGCACCGCAGCCATCGCGAGAGAGCTCCTGCTGAATGGAACATCGCCCACTGCGGAGGCCTTGATCCTGAAGGGCAAAGCACCTGCTTTATCCTGTGGTTCCATCCAGCCTTCCCAGCAGCTGGAATACTTAGCCCACATTCAAGGCTTCCAGGTATGAAGAAATAACGTGACTGTGCAGTGCTCCATGTCTGTTTCACTCGTTCTCTCTCTCTCCACTCCTAACTCCACCAGGAGAGCCAAACCTCAGATTTCATAACATCTTTTGTGCAGCCTAAACTTGATCTGCTTGGTTTACACTGTTTGTTCATATGGATGAGACTGTGGACATGTGGAGCTGCAGTTTGTGTCTGCTTCTGTCATTGATGTTGCTGGGAATTCCAATACATTTCCTGTATGCCGTGGAAGACAAAGAAAAATGCACCTGTCTGTATCTCATTGCTCTTTCAGGGGTCTTTTGGTTTCTTGTGGTTATGACCTCAATGTGTTTAACGATTTAAAGTAGGAATGTGCACAATTACTTATTTTCATAATTAACTGGTTGGTGGTCTGATCAAATAGTGGACTGATTGATAGAAAGCCTCTCGGATATGGCTGATTGAGGGTCATGTCAAATTACTGTAATGTTTCATTGCACTAAGCATTATAATAGTCAAAATATATAGACCTTTGTATTATGCGTAGTAACAGGAAGGCTGACGGCTAAAATTTATGACTGCAATTGTGAATCAGCTTTACAATTATCACTGTTAAAATGTATTGCTTCTAAAGCAACAACACTAAAAACACAACAAGCTACAAAAGTTTTAAAAATAACAAAAATGGTTGTCCTCTCTAATCGACTAGCCTGTTAGTGGACCCTACCTAACCACCCAGACCCATTCCTAGTTTCATGTAAAGCATGTCATTGACTAGAAAGTGCTCTTGAGTATCTCACCCTGATCCGGCCCTTTTAATTTAGCAGCAGGCGCTTTTAATATTGGACAGTAAAAACATTTTATCTCAACCTGCTGAGGTTGCCTTTGAAAAAGGCTTTTGTTTTTGCTCAGAGCCTTCCTGTAGTCTGAAACCCGATAAAGACGGTGAGGCGGCCAAACGTAAACATGAGAAACAACAGCAGGTTTCACTTAAAGGGCCAGCTGCGAGGGATGAGCCGACCTGCCTGCGCGGATAACTTCGTGTTGAAACCCCTTTCCCCCTTAAAAACCCTGATAAGAATCCCAGCCAGCGATCCTAATGGCTTTATCCCCTCATTCCACCGTGCCTTCTCTTGGGAGGGATTTGAGCGTGTAATGGAGGAAAGCAGGAAGTACGCGTTTCATTGAGACGACGCGGCCGGCGATGTGGGTCGATAATGAAAACCCGAACGTATTGAAAACAAAACACAAAAAACCGTGGAGCCGCGTCTGTTGCACGGAAAGTCAAATTCCAGGATGTTATATGTTTGTTGGCACATGTTCGTATGGAGCTCGTGCGAGCAATATGCGCTCATTGGCAAACACCTTACTGTTCTAATCAGAGCGGCAGACATGCTATCCACACTGCCAAAGGACATGTTTAAATCATACCAGGTCCATTCAGTGATTCAATTTGTTCTCGATGGAGCTTAAACATTTTCTGTTATGAATGCCCCTATGAGGCCCCTTTCATACTGGCATTAGAGCAACAGAAACACCTGCAACAGTTTGGAAAAACCAAAGAAAGGACCAATCAGTTTCCCAAAGCAGTTGGGTTACAGATGTGGTACTTATCATAGACTCATAGACACGCAGTTATTCATTCAACGGTTTCCTGTAAAGCCAGATTTTGATCTTGAAACTCAAAACACTTAGCTTGATCAAAAACTTAATAGACAAATAGGGCTGTGCCTTGTAAAAACAACATCCCAGTACAATCTGTCCTTGGTGTTCTTGGAATTTACCTTCAGTTAATTGAGATTCAGGCCCTGACTAGACTCATGGGGATTTGATTGATGGAATTTGGCCAGAGGTTGAAAATTACATAGGGCATCAGTGCATTGGCTTTTTTGAGTGATTATGTGGTGAAGGTAGAGGAAAAGTTTGTTTGCTGTTAATTTCACTCTTTAGGGCTCTTTTTTTTACTAATTTCCTCTGCTCGCTGTCTCTCTCTCTCTCTCTTTTGATTTTCCTTTCATTCTCTTTATCTCTGCTGTACAAGTGAAATGTCATCATATGTTTTTGTTCCCTAGATAAGCTTCACATTTTGGCTGGGTTTATGTCTATTTACACTCACTAACCTTTTCAGAGGTACTGAGCAGTACGTTTGTCTTCACCCTTGTATATATTTGTGCTTCTCTTTTGGGTTCCATAAAAACAAGCTCTTAGTGCAGTACTTCTTTTGTCCTAATTACTAGAATCAAATAATAATGGTGATTCTCAGTTCGGTTGATTGCCTTTGAATGTGGTCCCAGCTAACAGGAAACATTCTCCGAATGTTAGCTAATGTTCTCTAAAAGCTCAGTAGTGGACATTTTTTAATGTTATATATCATATATCAAAAACATTATTCTTTAGTTGTTGGACATTTTAAAAACCATTAAAAACAGAATTAACAAAATGTTTAAATAATGATCTTATAACCAAGCAATAGTTTTAATACAACATCTAAAACAATTGACATTTTGAATGTTTAAAATAACATTAACGTTTTTGTTACTTTACCAACCTAAAATTGTTAGCTGGAGTCTTGAATACCTTACTAAAATACACTGACATTGTTTCCTGTACTGCTGAAACTACAGCACCACTAAGAACATTTTTAGCTGAGCTGGCAGTCTAAATTTAATAGGACAAGTACAGTGTTTCCAATATACACTAGTCCTCCTGACTAATCTAGCGACTCAACTTTTGTATTGTAACCTTGATCTTGTTAAACTTGTCAGCCTTTTTCGGTCATCTTATTTGGCGCAAGTATCATCACCCCACACAGACCCAGTGGTGGATCTTTCCCTAAATCCTTTCGTTTGAGCAACTGGACCCCTGCCAGTTAGCACTCGCTCCTTAGTCTGGGGACATGGAGAGTCAGAGAGGACGAAAGAGAGAGAAGAGGTGGAGCAGTGAAGCCAATCTCTGTGGGAACGCTGCTCCTTGCCACATGTCAGGTGCACATCATAAAGGGCCTTTTGTGCCGAACCTGTGAGCTGCAAAGCAGTATGGGTAAGCAGAGAGGTGCAGGTAGAGCTCACATTAGGGATGAGTCTTACGTTTACTCTTTTTATGAGCCTCATTCATTTCTGTGCTCTGTATGAGGTTGGATGAGTGGAACACAATGTACCTCATCCCTCCACCCAACAGCATATCAGCTATACTCCGAGAACTCCACCTTATCTTTTGGTCTGGCCCTGTTTCAGCTTTTTCTCTCTCCCTTTTGTTAAATAACTAGCTCTCCAGAAAAGTTCTCTCAGTATTTACTCAGCCCCATGTCATTCCACACTTATACAGCTTTTTTCTTCTGCAGAACATGAAAGGAGAAATTTGGAATAATGTTCTGGTCACTCTTTTTTGTGCAGTTACAGTGAAATGGGTCTTGGACAAGGATGGAAAAGCATCATAAAAGTATTATTATTGTGGTCCATATGACCCGTGTGCTGTGTTGCAGAACGTCTAGATTCAGACAATAGCTTTGTGTAAGAAACAGAGTTAGGTCATAAGAACAATATTGTTTGTAACAAACATTCTGGAATATACTGCATGTAATATGGACCCCTTTTATGATACTTTTGTGGTGTTTAGTGTCCTTCCATCTTCGTTTATTGTTATTGAATAAGCAACCAATACATTCTTTAAAAGTCATATGGGTTAAAAGCTACTTGATGGAGAGTTAATTACAGAATTATTATTTTTTGAGTGAATTCTTTCCTCAGTCTTGCTCTTTCTGACTCCCCATCGCTCCCTCACTGCCCATCTGTTTCTTTCTCTGTCCGACTGTCTGTTTCTCACACACAGTTTCTAACTTCAGGTAGAAATACCAGCGATACCGAGATTCAGATCACAGACTTCTGGTTGTTTCTCTGAATCTCGTCTATTGATGTTTTCTGACCTTTGAGTAAATCATGGCTGCCTCTGTTGATGAATGGAGACAGGCTGATAAAAGAAGTTGCATTTGGATTTCTCATCCTGCCAGTTTCGGTCACACACGTATGTTTGTGAGGTTCTGGGGCTTTGATCATGGGCGGCAGCCTTCAACATCTATATGCAAACCGCTCTGCAGTCAGGACATGAATCACTTCATAATAAAGGTGATGGAAGCATCCGTGGAGCGTCTGTTTAATCCTCTATTTCAGTGAGACATACCTCAATGATAACCTCAATTTAAACAACCCTAGTTGGACAACCAGAAAGTTCTGCTCCACACACATACTGATTTTGCTATGTCGGGCTGTCTGGGATGCTTAAATGAGTGATGTTTTGATAGCACAAATTCACAAATTTCAGAACAATCAACTTAAAATGACTTGGGCACAGTTGTCTCTGCATATTAAGCTGGGCTAGATCAAGTTTTCAAAAAAAAAAATTATGCACTGTTCCTTTAAATCCAGTTTCCCTTATTTAGCTACTACATCTCTCTCTGGGACAGCCATAGGCTCTATAATAATAAAAATAAAAAGGAACCATAATAGTTAGCCAGTCTTAAAACTTGGAGCCATTTCTATGCATGGCAATCATTTTTCCCATTCAGGTTTGCTAGCAGGAGAGGCTGTGTAGTTAGCCAAGAGTCTGCCAAGATACGGCTAACACTGCGTACAGCAAATTGCTAATAACATTTAAGATTTTCATTAACTGTTATGCGTTTAAAAAAATGGCCTGGGAACTCAACAGTTTGTTGTGTTCTGTTGTGTTTGGCTTGGATAGCAGACCTCTAGTAGAAGCCAATCCACTTGCCTTCAACCTAGTATCATTACGGCCATTTATAAATGGCCTTAATTTAATCATGCTTTAATTTCCATGCTGCCCACCTGCAGCTTGTTTATAACATGTTAGTCCCATCCTGCCTTTAATGGTAAAGCACTGACTGATGATATGAAGTGATTTAATTTGAGGAGAGAACATCTGGACCTTAGTGGAGTTGAATAACTCAGGTCTCAGGTTTATCGTTTCAGTGGACTGATGGGAGACTTTAAAGGTGACTCGCTCCATTTATGGTGATTTAATATGATTCATAAGAAGGTTTTGGCACTGGTATGCCTTAGACATCCAACCCTGTTCAGAAATATTGACTGGCACACATTAATAATTGGTGAGTTAGGAGTCCATTCAATTTCATTGTTTGAACTATAAAAACTGGCATGTATGAAGTTTATTGATATGCAGTGCTCTCTTTAGTGGTAGAAGGAGCCATATTTGGTTAGGAAAATGTAAGACTTATTTAAGAGGGAGAGTCGGTGAATGGGGTGGCAATCCGCTCTGTCTGTATTTGTTAAATATGTTTTTTTACATTTAGAAATGCCCACTTCAGTTCTTACGGAGAGCATGAAATACATGCAGTGGCCAGATTACCGCACAGTAAATCTAGACGGACCATAAACATAGACATGTTATGACTTTAGGTGCTGGCTTAGCGCATGTAAAATTGCGGTATGATGTTATCAGACGTACTCATGTGTCAAGTCGTACCAGCAATATCGGCCGAGATCAAGATCAGCTGTGACCATGTGCGTAAGTTGACGAAAAGGTTTCCGTTTTGTTTTAATTTTCCTCTTCCTCCCTATGTAGCAAATCCCACTTTAATGAAAATGAAAACTATTGGATGATGTATGTTTCGAACATCTGCACCATAAGATGTTCCTCAGTCCTTCTCATGACGCAGTTTATCCTCTTGTGTTTTTCTTACCCCCCATATTCTCCTCTCAATGTGAAAACCACTTCAAATAGCCTTGGCAGTGTCTTACGCTTGGCTTGGCGTCTTTTCCTCCGTGTATCTCCGTCTTGTACACAACTGACATCAAACGCATCTCCTGTCCAACCATCAAAGAGCTGGATGGTTTGTTTCTGACACTCCTGCCCTTCCCCTGTTTCTAGACCTGTTATTTATGCTGGGATTTCATTAGCAAACACATGCTGGATGTGATAATCCCTCATGGGCTGATTTTCGCCTTGTTCTGATGGGGCCCAGCTGTGTCGCTGTGGCGTATTTACGCGGGGAGCGATCTTTGAAAACATAGTTTGTCAGGCAGATGAATCTTGGGTCTGACAGAAAGCTGGCACTGATCTGAGTGCCTTAAAACTTGATAGTGGCCTGCGGTTATTTGCTCGAAGTAATGATACTCCAGGACAATTAAGTGCATTAGGAAAAACTTTAAATCAAACTCAGTCGCAAACAGCACAAGTAATAGATACACAGTTAATGGTATCATTAATATAAATAAATGACATTTGCCCTGGGTGTAGTATTGTGTCATAGTAATCTCATTGAGGTTGGCATAATTAGAATTATAAAAGGTTGTTAAAACAAAATCTGTTTTAAGTCTTCAGAGTGAAATTATTCTATTGTTATTGTTCTGAAACTGATTTTATAACATATTGAACAGACTATGGAGGCAGCATTTTAAGACATCATGCGCACTTTTAATACAAAGGCTGCTTCAAAAGTTGGGCCTCCAAAACTTTTACATAGTACCTAAGGCAGCAGTATTGTCTATTGCAGGGAGTGTCGCTCACTAGGTTTAAGAACAGAACTGAGCTGCAAATGCTTTTTCTTTTTAACTAAACTTTAATATAAATATTTATTTTTTATGTACTGTGGTATTGAATGTACTAGCAGTTTCTGTTTCTTGGGGCTGTGAAGTCAGTCACATTCAGCTTATTGCAATCAGTGTTGTTAACATTGTCTTTGAAACGCTTCACAGTGGCATGTCTCATGAATCTGACCCTTCAGGGCTCTTGAGGGCGTCACATAAACACATCCATTTAGTCAGAGATTCCTTCAGTGTGCTACAGAGCAAACAGTCATTTGAAAGCATTGTCTTATTTTCCAGTTAAAATACTGGAAAAAACATGAGAACCATTTTCTCGAAAGCAAAATGTTGGATAATCAGTTTTTGTTTTGTATAACTTTGCCAATAGGTCGAGAACAATAATTTTTTTTATGTGTCTTCTTTTTAACCTAGTAACTTTGGTAGGGGTGTAGAAAGACATTTAAAACTATTCCTGCATTTTTAGGAGGAGCTTCCTCATTTAATTTGACGTTTTTAAATTGTGTTTCTGCAATACATATTATTTTAAATGCACACTTGTTACCCAGCACAGTGTGCTGTAATCGTGTTGATTTATATTTATAGTTGTTTTTGAAATATGCTTGAAATTTGTGTGTGTGTGTGTATGTGTGTGTCAAAAGATCTAGAGGAGCTTTGCGTGTGTAAAATGCAGATAAGATCAGCAGGTTTAGTGCTTTTAATTAGGATGTGTGGGAAGCATTTTTGTGTACCATCCAAGTGTTTGCCCATCACTAGTGTGTGTGTGTGTGTGTGTGTATGTGTTTGTGTGCGTGCATGCAACACTCATTTGTGTCTACCACCGAGGTGTATGTGTGCTTGTGTGCAGCACTTGTATGTGTCTAGCACGGATGTGTGAATGTGAGTTGCTGAGAGGAGTTTAAGACGAGATCTGGCCTGGTTTTCACTCTCTGGGGTTTCTGATAACACCTCTGCATGTCAAAGTCACCATATCCATTTGCCCTCACGTCAAAACACTAAAGAAAGCGTAGATAATGAACCATTTACAAAAACAAAGATTTTAATTTAAAACCATTGCTGTTATCAACCAAAGCTGAGTGCATACAGTTTTCCAAGGACGAAGTCAGGGTGCAGTGCATGCTGAGAATTGCATTTTATAATGTTTAAAGTTCTCTTTTCCCTGTTGTTCTTGTCTTGTGCAGGTGCAGTACACAGATAGACAAACTGAGAAAGAGTGTATTACCTATCTCACACTCTCACCTGTGCAGATGACCTTCCATGGCATTGGGAGCTCCATTCCAGCTAGCCACGACCAGGTAATGTAACTGCGGTGTATATCCAAAGATTATAGCATCAACAAGATGCCACAGTTCACAACTGGGGGCAGTTGTGGCCTACTGGTTAGTGAGTGGGGTTTGTAATCAGAAGGTTGCTGGTTCGATTCCAGTGCTGGGGGGCCAAGTCACCTAACCCCTGATTGCTCCCCGGGCACAGCAGTGCACGTGTGTGTGTGTTCACGCACTTCTCACTAGTTGTGTGTGTTCACAAACTCCTCACGGGTTAAATGCAGGGGTATGGGTTACCATATCTGACAACCATGTCACATTATTATTAACTATAAATGGGGGGGAAACTGCTATGCTCAATTTGACTGCACTAGCACAGTAAGTCCCGCCAACTAGTAGACAGAGCCAGTTGTCGGCTCTGTACAAAATGTTGCAAGGGTCTTGACTTGACTTGACTTGAGGGTCTTTGCGCATGTGTAGTAGCTGAAGCGATCTGGAAAACTTTTATAATGCAATTTGAGCTTCAGAAACAAAATGAATGGTACAGTAGATGTCAGGTTTAATAATTGGTCGGAATGTATTTTTATTTTGACCTATCTGTAGTCCCCTATTCAAATAGATAGGACTTGTATGACTGAAATGGCTGCCCGGAGGCATTGCAAAAACGGAGCATGGAAAGTTCCTTAATGGGACTTTGGTATATCTATATGCATAGGGATCTGAGACACATCTTGGCTACTTTGTCAAACTCCATGGAACATGTTCATTGTTTATATGACTCACTCGTGTTTTGTTAAAACGCTTGTGTGAATTTAAGGAGAATTGACTTCATAAAACCACTATAATCACCACAGAATCATTCGGTTTAAAAAAGTAAAGGGAAAAAAAGGGAAAATTGCTAAAAACATGACGTTGATTCTGAGGGAAGCTCTAGCACCATCTGTTTGCAGATGCCACTTGGTTTTATAAGTTGTTTCTGATGTAGTGTGACTGACATGTCAAAGTTTCAAAAGACTTTTTGGGGCCACTGTGAGTTTTGAATAACAGATTAGGTTAAAGAAGTGATTTATTTAACAGTCTGGTATTTTGTCCCTTTTATCCCATAGTTTTTCCAGCCAATAAAACAGCGTTTTATGCCGATTTGTTGATTACTTTGGAATATAAACCTAATATTGGAAAGAAGGCAAACCAATTGACAGACTGGTGTTGACAAGTCAAAAAGTACCACAGAATGAGCTGTCATTGAAAGATGTTCATTATTAAAATTCATTGGGGAGAGCATGTTGTCCACAGATATTTTATTGCATTGTTTGTTTGTAGAGTTTCCTTGGATATGTATGATTATACACAGTCATTGGCGTTTTTAAGATTTTATCATGGCCAAAATTCAGGCAGTTGGAGTGCACACAGCCATTACCCCCATTGTTAATGATAAGCATGATATTGTCACAGACCAGACCGCATTTGATTAAGTTTTCCTCTTTCATTTTTCATGCGGTAATTATAAAACAAAAAGGACCCGGGGATCTCTGGCTGGCTGGTATTCATGAGGTGGTGTATTGTGTGGTGTCATCCATGCAGAAAAGTGCTTGCTTACATTATCTAATCTAAACATAGAACTCGCTTTTGTTCTGCCCTTCAAAGCTCCACTCTCTAATAAAGCCCGTTCTATAACCAGTAATAGGGATTTCTGTTTTGGGGACAGAGTCGCCAAAGTAAAATAAAGGCAATATAGGCCATGGGCTTGTTGTTGCCAAGAGCACTGGGGCATGACCGACTGTTAGGGCGCTTTTCTTTTAGATTTTTAGATTCTTCAGTACAGTGGCGTCCAGCCACAAAAGGAGTCAGAACAATGAGCCCAGGGTGGTTCTGGACTGTGACACTTTTTGGCCCGAGATGCTCCACTGCCACAGAGTTTTTAGCTGCCCTTTTTAAAGACAGTCTGCTTCAACAGAACTGAGAGCTGGGCTTTTTCGTGTGTAGTTTGTAAGGTAAACAAGACACTGGGGCTAGTTGTCACCTGTTTTAATCCATTGAATATTTTTCTAGGTGTTATTTTCAAAGGCTCTGTTTCCGTACAGACGTATAAAAGTCCTAGCTTACCTTATAGTTGGCATACATCTCCTTGTCAAATAGTATTCCTGTAGCTCAGTTGGTAGAGCATTGGATTAGCATCGCAAGGTTGTGAGTTTGTTTCCCAGGTAACACATGTACTGATCAAGTAAAGTCGGAATGCATTATAAGTCACTTTGGATAAAAGTATCTGGTAGATGCATAAATGTAAATGTATGTAAATGTCTTATAAATCTGAAGTGGATTAACTTGTAGGGGGATGTTATCAAGGTTGAGGAATCAATGTCACATGGCGTGCTGTATGGATGTGTGTGGGCGGAGTCACGTGTGTCAGAGCTGCTGTGGCTTATCTAACTGGAGACTGTGAATGTGGCCAGTGGGTCTGTGATTGGGTCTGTTGATAACTCTTTCCTGGAGATTACCAGTGTGCTGTGATTCAAGATCAACGAGAGGTCTATGTGTTGGCTCGTTAAGCAATTAAATGGTCTGTGTGTGTTTGGCTATTTGTTTATTACATTAACAATCATGGTATTTTAAACCATGATAACTCTTTGTCTTTTTGGATGAAGAATACTTCTGACCACATACTTACATACCAATGTAGTGACTATGGTATTGTTAAATTCAATGCACATACAATGCAGCTTTTCACAATACATACAATTTTTAAAGCTGCTTTACAGATAATGAAAGTTGTACATTGTCTATCCTAATATATTCTGATAACTAATAAAGTGGCTATCGAAGTACCATGAAATACCTTCACATCATTGTACTATAGGTCTGCCTCAGTAATGTTGTAAGAAATCTGTAAGGTATGTCAGATAGTGTTAGAATGCTTAATAGTGATTGGCTGTGAGCTGTGTGATGTCTCTACTGCAGCCGTACCAGGTCACGGCTTGACATTTACTCATTGGTAGAATTGACAGAGTCCTGGAGAGAGCTGTGTAGATTTGCTCCTGTACTTTCCTGGCTCCTGCAGAGCCTGTCAGTTCAGAGGGCCTGTGACCCTGCTCTTTCTCACTGCTAAGGAAAGCCTCAAGCCCCCATAGCCTTACACCCCTCCTGCCCCAATCCTTCATATGCATTCTTGGAGGACCTGGTTGTCTAAGATATACAGCTGAGTGCCCTCGCCGAACCCGTGCCAGCTACGCAGTGCCATCTGCCCAACATATGTTTACTTGCGCTTCTCTGAATGCCCAGAGTCTTGTCGTAGTTGCCTTGTCCTTCGCCTTATGCTTATTTGCTTGTCTAAGTGATATATTTATGTTTTAACTATCAGTTTGATTGTCTGTAATTGATTGTGAGATTGTAAAGTTAGTTTGCTGGGTGTTCCCGGTTCTTTTAAGCATCATTGTTAGCGCTGCATTCTTTAAACGCATCTCAAAAGTTAAAGTGGTCCAGTGCATTGTTCCAAAATTTTGCTTTTTTTATAGCGATTCCAGGAAAGCTGTGTCCGTTTTTTTGGCTTGTTAGAGCATTTAAAATGTCCATGTTCTGCAGAGCTGAAGTAACAAAAGTGTCAGACCGCAGCAGCAGTGCACAAGATTTTGCTTATACAACATGGAGGCCCGAAAATCGAATGTGACAGGATGAATTTGGCTGCTGCTGTGTGTGCACGCTGTGCTCAGCTGGCTGCTTTTTTCCCATGAGCCTTTGCCTCCAGCCATCAAGCTGAGGCTTGGGAATAGTGCAACCTCATACATCAGGGGAGGTTTCAAAGTTGCCAGTTTCTGAAGTCTTGAACTGAAGAACTGGCCTGCAGAGGCTTAGAGTTGTCAAAA
>JAZGTJ010006768.1:0-24195 GCA_036877575.1 Botia almorhae | reverse complement strand
TGCATATTGTGACAGAGTAAATATATACCCTTTATTTATTTTACTTTATTTGGTTTAGGACAGCTCACGATTTTAGACACCAAGGTTGGTGTTCAGTGGTTACTGAAACTAGTTCTGGATCGTTTCCTAGCAACAGTGGGAAAACTAGCAAGAGAAAAAACTCTGCTTGAGAGAGGCTATTGACAGAGGTACAGGTGACAGACACACAGGTAAGGCTCTCAGCTCTCAGCTTCAAACACTAAGTATTGAACAATGTTTCGAAATAGAATGGCTAATTTTTAGAGCAGTTAGAATTGTTTGTTACATTTATTTGGTTATAAATGACAACTTGGAAACAATAGGGTATAGGGTTATTATTGATGTCTGCTATTCTTCATCCGGCACTGCCTGTTTAGAGCAAAAAGATTAGCATGTCTGTAGACTGTTTGAAGGTCAAAGATATTGTTTGTTGGAGTTTGTTGGTAACTTTTGTATAAAGAGATTAAAGTGACAGGTTTGGTAACTTATTTGTACTGTAAAATGTATAGTTTGTTCCTCTGTGCAAATTCAGTACACACAAAGTTAATCAGCAGCAGCTCCTCATAGATAATGTAAGAAGTAATGTGAGAAGATACCTACAGGAGAGACACAGGAGAACGCCGCGACACTCGCACCATATCAAATGACCATGTTGCAATTATGCAAATTACTATGTACGTTTGTAATGCAATGATTTAACGGCATTCTATTTATTTCTAAATGAACAAAAATAACAAAAGTTGTAGACTTCGTCGCCGGTAATTCCAATAACATTGGCATTCTGTTATACAAAAACACACTATAACATAAAAACAGCAAATTTGTTAAATAGACGCAGTGTTTTATCAACAACTGCTGTACAATTGCACACAGATTTGTCTTGTGCAAAGGTACACATGGAGACAACTTTGTGAGCCAATCAGGAAGTGTCATAAAATACTGTTAGAAAACAAAATCTGACTCCGATTGTGTGAAGACCTTGGCAGGAAGATACTTGATACAGTGGGCATACTGTACTGTCTTACACAAGGTGGAATTCAGCTGATAAGCCTTTTTCACTTGAGTGTGGATCCCCATTTACTGTGTGTGTTTGCACTGTGATTATCATGCACTGTGCTGTCAAACAGCATATGTCTCATGACCAATGAAAATAACCAGTTTTGTTTTTACTTTCAGTCTCTTGTACACCCACAGTGCTCGCACACTTAAGAGTCGATTGCTATATTTCTCGTCATGAATTAGGCATTAGAGAGTTGTACTGAAGTGTAATGTCATGCTAGGCTGAAGAGCAGAGAAAGAAGTCCGGGGAGTATGAATATAAGCGAGCAAGTGTACTTCTCATTTTTGTGATGACATTTTTTCTTTTAGTGTGTCTTATGCCTCCCACATATATGCTGTCTGCTTGTTCATTTACTGCCTGCCTCCCCGAATCTGAAATGCTAATAATCTCTTCGGTGCCAGAAATATTCTGACTCTTCTGACTGATTCTTTTTTTTCTGTCTGCCTCTCCTTTCTCCTTTGCTCACATTTGTCTGTCTGCTACACTTTCTCTGTGTATGTGTTTTCTAGTCACCTTTCTGTCTTCCCTAGTATCTCAGCTGCTCAAGTTTCTCTGCTCTGTCACTCATGGTCAAAGCTTCATGTGTCACATGCACATGAAAGTAATAGGAGAAAAAAATCTTACGTTTAAAATGAGGTCTAAATAGTCAAATGAATAATAATAAGGAAAGAAACATGTTTGTATATGTATGTGTTTTATATGTTTAAATATATAAACAAATAATATATGGAAGTTTTAAGATGTGTATATTATATAATACCATATATAAATTGTATAGAATTTATTATTTGACGTTTTTCTATAATTAAAATGTATAGAATTATTTATAATATTAAGTCCTACATATAATATAAACAACTTGTGTATCCTCGGCTCACTGGTCTTTTTTTCACTCTTCTTCTACGCTGTTTGTGATCAGTACAACAGCAGAGAAGATGAACAACTTGTGTATCCTCGGCTTACTGGTCTTCTTTCACTCTTCTCTGCTGTTTGCCCTCTCAGATGTGCTCAGCAACTCCGCCAACTTCCATCAGACAGCAAAGCGTATCAAATTCCAGAAGTGGGCCGTTTTAGGTTTCTTACTTTCAGTCAGTACAACAGCAAGCAACAATGGACTGAGTGACTGTGTTATTATCTCCTAGAAACATCTTAGCTCTAAGAATATAAAGAAGCACGATAAAACAAATAAAAATTAGCTTGTTTGTTCTGATTGATTAGCTTTTTAATATTTCTGCCTGGCAATAGTGCATTTAACATAACAATAGTATACAGTGTATAATTACTATATATGGGGAGCAAATTATAATTAAAGACTATGTAATTATTGAATTGCTCTTTTAATTGTTTATTTTTACAGTGGCGTCTTCATGGTCAGCTACTGTTGTCATGGTTTTTGATTTACAGTCTGTTGCAGCCGAACAACTGTATCTCCTTTCCTCACACAATCCGTTTGATCTGCCAATATCACAAGGCAGCCATGGTTACCAGGAACAGCGTTTGACAGCTGGGTTTCATATGAACTTTTAGGATGATCTGCTAATATGAGTGTTTAAACTGTGTTTGGCAGTAAAATATTTTAATAATTCAACAACAATATAATTATATTAATGTGATATTAGACAAAAGTATTTCTTTAAAACACTGATAACTGAATGTAGCTAATAGTAGCTAATAACTAATAGCTGTTTTTACTATGCTAATGCTAAATACTTTTACATAGAATACAGTTTAGTGAAATGAAACTATTTTTCTAATGACTTAAATATTAAAGTTGCAATCCATAACTCTTTGAGGTTCACAATAAACAAAAATCAGTTAATGAGCAAGTGCATAACCAATCGACGTTCAAATTTGTCTTCTCAATTTGCAGTGGTAAGTTTATAATAATGATTCATAATTTAAGCTATTGTGATTGAGTTCTCATGAAATGTCAGTTTGGTTTCATTTGACTGAAATGTAATGTAACCTGCAATTTAACGTTTTAAACAGAGTTGGCAGTGGAGAGGTGAAAGTTACGGATTGAAGATTTAATCTCTTTTTTCATGCGTCTCCTAACAGGTCTAACAAAGGTACCAGTCTTACAGCCTTCTCAAATTCTCTTCATTCCATGCTTTAATGCTGGCTCTTCAATGAGCAACAAGACTTCTCCTAGTACATCTCCACAGCCCCCTCTAAGCCCATTGGCACAGTCTGATATGGAAGGCCATGAGGACCCAAAGCCAAAATCTCCAGTCTCTTCATTTCCCTTACCATGTTGGGCTACACAGGCCCTATGTGACCTGGCAAGATGTGAGACAGACCTGAGGAGGTTGCGGGAGCAACAAGGAGCTGAAGCACAGACAATAAGTCGAGGTGTGGAGCGCGCACTGATCGGAGCACAAAGGGAGGAACGGCGTCTGCTAGAGAGGGTAGAGCAGGACCACCGGGATATACAGCGCAAACTGGAACAAGTGCAAAAGGAGAATGCAGCCGCCATAAGGGTCGGACAGAAACTGGTGGACCAGCGATTAGTCAAAGTCATTAAGCTTCGGGAGATAATAAAGAAAACAGGTGGTAGTGATGGTAACAAAGATAGAGAGGATGATCAGAAGAAAGACCAGCTTCTTAAAGGTGTGGCAGAGCTGGTCCAGCCCTGGGAAGTTTCACTTGCAATCAAACGAGTATCTTTTAAACCCAGTGCACAACCAAATGCAGTAATCTTTGGTGAGATCAAAATACAAGACGACAATGTTCAATTTCCAGTTGGTGGTTGTGGGCAGCAGGGACAAATGTGTCCCCTTCATGCCACTGAAGCACGCAGCGGGGGTCACGTAGGTGGAGCACACCAGACTACCCCTGATGGAAAAAGTCCTGGGCAGAGCCAGGTCCTAAGTACTGGGTCTAGGTCCAGAAACTCATCAACTAGTAGTGGAAACCTAAGGGTTGTTCGGAAGCTCCGTTTGTCAGCCCGAAGTGATGAAGAATCAGGAGAAGAGGTGAAGTCTCCACAATTGCATCACAGATCCCCAAAACAAGTCTTTTGTGAGCGTGACTCATCACAGGAGGATGAATGTGAGTCACCTTCATCTGAATGCAAAGGAGATGAGCTCTTTTTGGCTGCACCATCATTTAGTCAAGAAGAGTCAGAAGGAGACTGTGGACACATACAAAATGGACCAGACACACAATTTTCTTCGCAGAGAGCAAGAAGACACAGAGAAGTCTCTTCATTTCCTGAGCAAGGTGTCCAAGATCAGGGGGGCTGGTTTTTGCATCCGTTTGATCACCAAGACCAAGGGTTTAATGCCAGAAGAGTCAGGTCTTCTAGAGAAACTTCACGATTTGAAATCTGCTCATCTCCACAAAGCCCAAGAGAGCTGCTCTCTATGCAAAGTAGTGACAGCCATTTTTCACGTGGTAGGTCTTGTTCTCAATTAAGTGCATCCTCAGATGACCATGCCCACAATCGTCCATCATCCCCTGCAGAAAGTGTAGATTCTGGGTACACTTTCATAGTCAGTTCCCCTAGAGATTACACAAACTCACTGCGTCCCACTGCCCGCCTCTCGAGATCAGCTGCTGATCTTTCCCACTGTAGTCGACCCCTCAGTGGAACCAGAACAGAGCAACTCTCAAGATCCACCTTCCAAAAAAGAAGTGAAGTGTCACGGACTAAATCCTGTCCCAGTCATGGTAATATGTCTAATAAAAACACCCAACAACATGTGGCTCGCTCCTGCAGAGTTCCTCGTTCACTCTCCATGTCTGTTATTGATAACTCATCTCAGGGCAGACTGACCCACCTTACAGCAGGAAGACAGAATTGTCTAAATGACAAGTTTCGGAGTGAAATGAGTGAGCCAGCCCTTCTAGAGCTGGAGGAAGATACAGAATCATTGGCACCAGAAGAGGTGCGCCTTGTCCGGCAATTTGGAAAACAGGGCTCAGGACGTGCTGATCTTACTTTGCCCAGTGGTATTCATGCAACACCACAGGGTCAACTTTTCCTAGTGGATTGTGGGAATGCTCGTGTCCAGGTAACTGATGCCCATGGCAATGTCCTTCAACAAGTGACTTCTCCAAGTAATGACTTAGGAGGCTTTTCAAGACGTTGCCGCAATTACTTTGATGTTGCTGTAAATGCCAAGGGACTGATTGCTTTGAGCTGTGCGGCTGAGAGGGCCCTCCTTATTTTCAGTCGGCATGGCCGGCTCCTCCAGACATTCGGAGGGGGATCCTACATGGCAGGAGTGCCTCGAGATGAACTGGAAGCACCGAGAGGAGTGACAGTTACCCAGAGAGATGAATTCCTAGTTGCAGATATACGAAAAGGTACACTGACTGCACTGAAGCTTGAACCTAAAACTGGCTCTAGATTGGAACGCACTGTGGTGACTGGTTTCCACAGGCCATATCTGGTTGCAGCATGCCCTCACTCTGGTCTGGTTGCAGTGTCAGAACGAGGCAGTGAAACAGGACATGAGCCTTGTGTGAAGATTCTAGGACCAGGATGGGATACCCTACGAATCCTGGGGGTGTGTCCCAGCTTAGGGCCAGTTCTTTCTTGTCCCTGGGGCCTCTGCATTGATAAGGATGGGGCCGTGTTGGTGGCAGACTGGGGAAGACAACATCGGGTGGTTCTATATCCAGCTATTGGGCCAGGGCGAGTGATGATGTCTGATGGACTAAGCAGCCCTCGTGGGCTAGCACTTTTACCAAATGATCTCCTAGTTGTTTCAGACAGCATGCATCACTGTGTTAAGATTTATCGTTACAAATAAAAAGTTACCTTTACATTCACCATAACAATGAAGAGTTATACTCTTAGCAAGGCAGATAAGATAAGAATTTGGCTATATGAAATTAAATTGACTAATGTTTGATCATTTATTATCATATTGCATACTATATGGCAGAGGTCTACACCCCTAAGTGTAATACTGACACAGTATTATTAATATTAGTCTATTATTAATAGACTAATATTGTCACACAGGAGGGTAATCATCGTACAGGAGAAATAAAACTTATTGTATTTAGTTTAGAAATTGTAGAATTTTAGAATTTAGAATTGTAAAATTTTCGTATTTAGTCCCATGCACAGTGACATACTATGACATACTAATAAAACAATCTGAAACTGCATGTTTAAAAGGCTTGCTGAGATACTTTTCCAGTGTCACAAGGCTAAATAATGAATTTCTATACCAAAAGGTGTGGGAAAATTGCATTTGTTCAGTCGTTCTAAATGCAGTATGTTGACTGCTTAAAAATATGTTTTTGGGGTTTGTGTTTGCTCCTTGATACTTTGTTTTGATTCCCAGATTGCTTTCATTGTGTGGTTTATTTTCACTTCACTGGTTTGAAGTTGTGGTAAATTGTTTTTGAACCTAAGAAACCTCACCAGCAGGAGGCAGTAGTGAAACATTAACGCAACCTTGATGCATTTGTTAAATGCATTGGAAGGAAACTGAATAAAAATTAGAAATACAATTTCAGCCTATAAAGCAACCCATTTATAACACCAATACAGAAAATAGACAAAGCTCAAGTTAACCGAAAAATAATTACTTTCTACTGTCTAGAAATATCTGCACCGCCCTGGAATGGTAACAGGAATGTAACTAGTTAGTGTCACATTTTCTCAGTATGACTGTGAAGTTCTCAAAAGTGAAGCAAGCACTGGTGGAATCTTTTGAATAACTTTTTTCCTCTTCGCTCTAGAATCCTCAGAGTTCTGTAATGACTCACCGCATAAATGAGAGCCTCTCACACTCAGCGGGGCATGTTGACTAACAAACACACACACTGCTTTTGGGGTCTGAATTTAGGCTAAACACATTTTTTGGCTAGTTCACAAAAAGCAGGATGGATATGCTGTAATCAAAATGACATTGCTTGTTTTAGAAGGGTCTACACAAGCACGCAGACGCAGTCGCAGAACCTCATTTTATGGAGAAAACTATGCTAGAAATGTATTTTATGCTTTGGTTTATTTTTTATTTGCCCTAAAAATGGTTTGTTATCCCATAACAAGGTTTTCCTCTTGCTTTGTTTACGGTGTCAGAGGATGTGGTGTTGGCCAGGAAACAGGCCTGTCTTTGACTTTATGTATGCCTGAAGCCAGAATAAATTCAAGCAAGGTTCTCATCACAGGTCCACACGTCTCTGCAGTCAATGACCTTTAACTGTGGTTTAAGAAACACCCAGTCAGCTTTCATAGCAGATTATAGGATTAGCTTTCAGGCCGGCTCAATGTTAGATGTGAAAATGTGAGAAAATATGGGCAGATGAACTTCCCAGAAAGGCAAACCTGTTCCACCTGTTCAAATCTAGGCTTGTTTTAGGAAGTTAAATATGGGCCTCTTATGCTGAATATTTTTGTCAGTTACTGTTTTAACAATAAACATTGTAATCACCATTTAATAACCCGGTGTGGACGAATATAATTTTCGGTTGTCTTTCATTTCGTGGCTTTTATTTTAATAAAAACGTTCTAGTTTTCTTTGATCGAGTGCTGTATTATATATTCTTTCGATGCATACGGCATTTTGTAAAGTTGTTCAGAAAGGAATGTCTAATAAAATTGACTAATAAAAATGTATCCTGCAGTGTCTACATAAAAAATCCACCTATAAAACAATTGGGTGCAAGTTGTCCTTCATTATAGAGGAATTCCTGAGTTTGCAGTTTGTGTACAAGCCCCAAACCGCATCAGCGCAAACAGGGTAAAGACAAGGCATTAAAAAAATGAAAGAATGCTGATAACTAACTTTGAAGGAGAAAATCACATGCTTTATAATGTCTCATGAAATTATCATGTCTCAGAAAGAGACTTTTAAACAAATGATAATGACACGGTGAAACCCTTGATATTAAAAGGTTACAAGGCTTCACTTGTTGCAACAGTAACAGTTTTGCCTCAATTTCAAAACTCTGAATGCAGTTGCATATTTGAGTTTGGCACCTCATAAAACCTATATGGCACTTTTTTCCTGATAAAACTCATAACGGTTTGTGAGGGAGAATGTGTGTGTATACTCTTTGTGTTGATGTTCTGATGAAACTTTCATTGTTTTATCCATATAAATGTTTTGAAAACTTTTACTGTGTGTGTGTCTTTGTGAACATTTTTAAATGTTGGTGTACACCGTGAGTACTGTACATTGTACATCTGTGGCTATATTGGCAAAATGTCACATTTTATGTGTTTACTTTAAGGGGATTTATGGAAGCAGCAAGTAAACTTTAGAGGGGCAATTAAAATGCCCCTCAAAGGGAGTGGGGATTGTGTGTGCGTGGAAGGCAGAAGAAACAAATGTTAACCACAGAGTACAAATAAGGTAAAGCTCAAAGACATTTTCACGCTTGCATGGGAAAAATATACAGCCCAACTCAAAAAGACAAGATTGACTTAAATGCATAGTACACCCAAAATGACTTTTAAACTTTTATTTACTCACCCCTGTGTCATTCAAAATGGCGAATAAATAGTTAAGGCATCACTTTAAGCTGTTCCTGTAATTTCTGTGATTCTATCTATGAAAGAACAACCACTTGAAAGGTTTATTATGCACAACTATGTGTCTTGTGTGAGCATATGAGTATATATGCGAGTGATATGATCTACAGATGGTGCTACAGTAAATGATCCGCTGCTCTGGCAGCACACACACACACACACACACACACACACACAAAATCATCCAAGAAAGTATAATCATAAACATTGTTTTAATCAGATCTCAAAATGTAACATACAAAATAGTATAAACATTATAAATTACTTATGACAAAGTGTTAAACTCACATCACACTAGCCCTGACCCATCTTTATCCTGTTTTTAGCAGTGCTTCCTAATTCTGGTCCTAGTACCCCACAGCACAACACATTTTGTTAGTCTCTTTTAACGCAGCTGATACTTGTTAGCAGAGAGATCCATGAAGTGATCTGGGTGTGTCAGATAAGAGCGACAGACAAAAAGTGCAGAGCTGTAGGTTCCCAACACCAGAATTGAGAACCACGGTTCTACTACAATGAATCTGTCTTCTGAGGAGCATGCACATGAGATCACTTAAACCACCCATTAGCAGCCTTGACTGGTTCTGGAACAGTAAACTGGAACAGTATCTTTATCCCATCTTTCAATCTCAAACATTATTACATTTGCCCGATAGGTCAATTCGCTGCTGACAAAATGAAACAGTAATGCTAAAATGTGTAAATGAAAAACGTAAACACATGCTCACGTTAAATAAAGCACGGTAACATATCTATGTCCTGATACAAATGGTGCATCGAATTTAGCATGTTTAAAAGACACCACATCAATAATGACCTCCACAAGTCATCAAAACATCCGGCATACAAAGCCACTAAGTGACAGTGGCAGTTAGACTTGTTAGACTTGGGTGTGCTTTTGAGAAAGCCCTTTTGATTCTTTATGTCCAATTCTTGGCTATTCAACACCCAGGTGTAAAGCAAAAACTCTGACAGAAGAAGAGTTCCAAGTATGGACTGATTCTTATTAGCCCTCATTATTCAGCAAAATAAAATGAGTGTACAATTTCCTTCCATTACCTGGGACTACTGAAACACACTGTGTATGAAGCAATAAGAGAGACAAGTTGTGCCGTCTTTAGTCTTTATGTTTTTTATGCCAAGTTATTATGTGCACAAAAATGCCTGTGGTACATATATATGTCGATTTCTTGCAAATGCACAATACCAGCAGAGGAAATGTCCATAAGTGTCCCTCTGAATGTAAATATATTTTCCTGTGATTGTATGAGTATGAGAGAGTGCCAGCTGCTCTCCATTGTGATGAGATGAGAGGAAAAGCTCTGGAATTTACACAGTTTAAGCCTTTGAACTTCGGTTCCTCCATGCTCCCCCTATTCTTTTGTGCTTTGGGGTCAATGGGTTGATGAGGGGTGGAGGTCAACGTGTTATGACTCTCATCTGCCATCCACCTCTACTCTCAACAGTGATTGCCCACACAATCCTCTCCTCCTTGAACTCCTGAATATCCAGGTTTGCCTACAACAGACAGAGTTGTCATTAGAATTCCAGACATTCCAAGTACTGGTCATAAAGACTGCAGTTCAAAGCACATGTGCTTCCCTTCCATCTAGTACATCTAAGAACATTCCTGACAGTCAACAATAAGTACATTTGTTTTAAACTACATAGACCCTTTACATTTTGGAGGATTAACATATTTGAATGTTCTTGACTGTCACAAACTTCAGTTAATGTCTCAACATTTAATTCAGCTAAACATTTAATTAAACTGAATAGGTAATTCAGTTCATGTCTCACCTCAGAGAGGGGTTTCCCGCTTGTAAAGTGCTGCACTGGTTGGCCCTTCAAACTGAAGCTTAATTGCCTGTTTGAGATTCAGCTGGGGGTCATTTGTTGTCATGTTAAATACAGACTCGTCAGGTAAGGCACTAGGTGGGGAAATAGCTGAAAGGTCCATGGTTGGGGACATGGATGTCTTTTGAATGCTCCCCCAATTGTCTCTTTGTGCATGGGATTGGAGGTAAAATGGTGGATACCCCAAAGGAGGACTTTCCCTAATTTTTGTCGGTCTAATTGCGCCCTCTTGGTTTGGCATCACCCCTAAAGACGCCATTACTGAGTTCCACTTTAGGCCTGCTCCTCCAGCTTGTTTGAGGCTTTTCTCTACAACATCCTCTATGATGTAAGGAGTTTTAGGTTTTAGTAGGTAGTCACCATCCCCCGAATATCCTAGCCCTTTTAAGGGTTTCTCTGAGTCCAGCCGTTCATGTGTGGGACTGCTATTGGGTGTAGCCTTCTGCTTATTCTTTGAAGCTCTGCCTTGAAGACTGGCAGGGTTCGAGCCAGGAAGAGGCAAAGTGGAAGGTCGACTGCGGGAACGAGGAAGTGAATGCTGTTGTATCTGCTGGATGAAATTTAGGCTGTCAGCAGGCACAGTCTGCACTGTGGCCATGGAGTGAAAAGTGGAGCAGGATGTTTGTGAGGCAGGTATGGAATGGAAACGCTCTGCTGTGGAAGCTGGGGAACAGGAGGCTGAAACTGAAGTTGAGGAGGAAGAAGGGGTGGTTGGAACTCCATTGATACACAACTCTCCTGAGCTGGGGGACACCTGGTTCTTGACTATAGATGAATGGTAAAAAGTATTGGGCACACCACTGGGTGAAAATGGTATATGGCCCGAGAAAAGCTGTGCTCCATAGCTCTCCAGAAGTCGAACAATTGAGATATGACCCTGTTTTCCTGCTACCTTTACTGGGCTGCGACCATAACGGTCCACACGGTCTGGTTCTGCACCTTTCTCTAAAAGCATGGCCACAATTTCAATATGGCCCTCCTGAGCAGCAATACTAAGTGCAGTGGCACCCTGCTGTTTGCAAGCCAGGTTCACGTTGAGATCCTTAACACTAAGTAGCAGCCTGCCAGCAGCTGCATGACCTCTCCATGCCACAGAGTGCAAAGGTGGTCGGCCATCAAGGTCTCTTGCGTTTGGATCAGCACCATATTTCAGCAACAATGTAATGCCATCCAAGTCTCCTTGCCAAGCTGCTACATGGAGAGCAGTTCGTCCTTCTACATCCTTTGACTCCAGAGGGACACCACCTTTCTCTATGAGTAGGGTGGCCATGTCTAAACGGCCCTCTAAGACCAGCAAATAAAGAAGAGGTCTTCCTTCAGCATCTCGGACATCAGTGTCTGCTCCTCTACGCATCAACAGCTCTACAATGTCCCTATGTCCCTGCAAAGCAGCTGCACTGAGTGCTGAGTGTCCATCATATGCACGATGATCAATGGGTGACTTACGGTCCAGTAAGAGCCTGACGGTGTTGCAGTGCCCTTCTTGTGCTGCCAGAATTAGAGGGGTCCGACCTTCTACATCAAGCTCACCCACCCGTGCCATGCTGCCTTGCTCTGTCAGTACTGCACATACACTTTTATGGCCCTCACAAGCTGCGGCATGCAAGGGTGTCCAACCTAGGTCATCTTTGTGATTTTCATCTAAACCCCGGTCAAGCAATGCTCTTACAACCTCAACACTACCCTTTGCTGCAGCCAAGCAGAGAGCGGTGCGGCCTTCTCCATCAATGCCATCCACTGCTGCCCCCCAGAACAGCATACGGTTAACTGTGCCAGCATGCCCCATTGCTGCAGCTGCAAGAAGAGGAGTAATAGTAGAGGGATGAGCTCCAGAGCTTTCGTCCACATCAGCTCCAGCTTCCAACAGGAGTTCGACCACTTCCTCATGCCCTTCATATGAGGCCAGTAGTAATGGGGTCATTCCATCTCTGTCCTTATGTTCTGGATCAGAACCTCGTTCTAACAAAAGACTTACAACCTCTCCATGTCCCCGTCCTCCAGCTGCTGATGGAACACACAACGCAGCAACAGAAAGAGCAGTACGTCCATCTCCATCTGCAAGATTCACATTAGCACCAGAATTTAGCAGGATTTCTACTGCTTCTTTGTGACCCATGTAGGCTGCAGCTATTAGCGGAGTACGCCCTTCACGGTCTGAACAGTCTACCTCTGCACTGTGATCAAGAAGGGTCAATAACACTTCCTCATGTCCTCCCCAAGCTGCAGCTCGCAAGGCTGTCCGGCCATCTGAATCACAGCCATCAACCTCTGCACCTGCTTCTAGAAGTACACTAACAGCTTCCTTGTAGCCACCCCATGCAGCAGAGCGCAGTGCAGTCCATCCCTCATTGTCTGCATGCTCCAGCAATGCACGTGCAGCAGTACTCTTCCTCCCTTGCTCCTGTACCCACTCCAGCAACACTTGCAGTACAGCAACATGGCCTTGTCTGGCAGCAAGAGTCAATGCTGTCTGCCCCTGGTTGTCATTCAGTGAAGGGTCTGCACCACGGGATAATAGCAACGTAGCTACATCTGTCAGTCCAGCATGAGCTGCAGCTGCTAATAAGGTCCGCCCATCTGATGGATCTGTACGGTTCACATTGATGCCACTATCAAGAAGCGCTCTCACAGAGTCTTCCCTCTGCAATGCCCGTCGAACAATTTTGACTCCTCCCCCAACACAGTGCACCCCCACACTGAAGCTATTGTCTGGTGAACAGGTTGCAGGATAAATTTCACTTTTCATTAAGAGTTGCAGTACATCTTGCTGAACCAATACAGGTGTTTCAGAAGTATGAGGGAGTGGTGGCACATTAGCAGAACAGTTTTTTCTTGCACAACTGAGAGATGGAACCCCAGTCCATAGCAACCACAGTGCCAGCAGATTTGGTTCGGCCTCATGGATCCCACTGTTCAGGAGATGGCTTGCCAGCTGGCAAATCTCTTCTGTACCCAGACTACTGGCTCGAAAAGAGAGAGACATGGCCAAAGAAAGGTGGCCATCCTTCACACAACACAGAAATTTCTGTGTGCAGTATTTAACATCAGTTAACCATTCTGCAAAGCTACTGTGAAACAAAAGTTTACTGCCCTCAGGGCCATCTACCAACAGAGATGCCAGAGTCCCCATTTGTGTTTGGAAGTCTCCAAGGCCAAGGTAGTAATCACGGCATTTGGCAATAGTGTACAGCTGCTCAGCTGTTAGAGGTTTTGGAGATGCCAAAAGTATATTCAGCAATGGCCTAATATGGACAAACAGCCTTCGAGGAAAAAGTCGTTGACAAAGCCAAAGGTAAAGGCCATTCAGAGTGCCAGGAATGTCCCGAATTTCCCGAAGTCCGATTAGGCCTTGGCCAACACCATCTAGTACTCGTTCAAGAAACAAGAAGCATCCGCCACTTTTGATGTGCAAAAGATTAAGCATTTCAGCTGTCTCTGGTGTAAGTTGTCTTCTCAAAGCCCCGTCCTGGTCAAGTCTCCGCAGGATATATTGCTGTACATCTCGTACGGTTGCAGGCTTTCGTAAGTCATCCAGACACAACCTCCGAAAACCTGAAGAGCAGAGGGGCAAGAGATTAGAGCAAGTATAAAGCAAAAAGATAAACATAAAAGAAGAAAAATCAATGGTTAAAGCATAATTTTGAGTTTCTTTTCAGTTTCTTGATTCAGTGGGCAGAGGTAAACTGTGATGGCCCTTAAGGCATTTCAAGCCAATTCTGTATGTTAAGTGTGCGTGCAACTCTTGTCTCTATATACTTCAAATGTCATCCACTACGTGCTAATGAGTGTGTGGGATTCTCATCTCATTAAATCAGGTTGTTTCATGTACTTCAAGCGAAAAATAAAACGTTACAAAGCCGAGTACTAAACAAAGTAAAAGCATTTTTTATGAAATTTGAAGAATATATTGATACAACTTGATACTTATATTGAAGTTTGTGTGGGCATACAAGTGGATTAGCGATGAGTTTTGCAAACAAGAATATGAAGTGCGCATTTACATTCAAAACTATGTTGAATACTGCGCTTACTAAAGAGAGCAAAAAGCAAGTCATCTCACAAAAGATCAGTAAGAGTCGTGATGGGTTAATATTATTGAGTTGGTAGTCCTAGGTTTATACCAAGTGGTTTGTAAATTGTGGGGTACCAGTATGTACCTGTGAACATTTTGCAAATGGCTTTATTTTGACGGCGTGCAGAGCAGACCAGCAAGATCCAGGGGGGCAGAAGCTGCATGTGTCTGAGCAGGAGCTGTGCAATAGATGAACTAGGAGTGGTCGCAGTTCCTGAAATCATCCCGTCTCCAACCCCGTCCCCTCCACAACATCCCGAGTCCAGTGAATCCACCACTATAAACACACTGTGAACTGGTGGTGTCAAAGACAAAAGGGGTTCTAATATTGCTCTAATAGAGAAAAAAAGCACAACAACATATGATTAAAATGTATTCTAAAATTCTGCACATAATACACAATACCAAACACTAACAACCAAAGGATATCATTTAAAACATGTATGCCTGTAGACAGAGCATTCATATCAACTGCATGTTACTGTCACATATGTTACTGTCCTTTTCCACTGCACAGGCATTTCACAAAGAAGAAAAAACAAGAGAAGGAAGCGTGAGAGCCAGAGGAAGGAGAAGGAAGGAGGGACGTATTCTTCTCGACACAAGCATGGAAAGGAGGAGTTTAATCCTTTTAAAACTTGAACTTGAAAACTGGACAGACATGTCATCACGTATGAATGAAAGTCAATCCATTCTAAAACTAAAGCTCAGCTTATCTAAGAGGGAAACATATGCGCAGACGTGCTGTATTCTCTTGTACGCCGCAGGAATTTCGAGAGGAATTTTTCTGGAATGAATCAACTTAATGTATTTTAGAACCATTCACTGACAATTATATTCTCATTCATTCTCACTTTTTGTATTACTCGACGTCTTCTGACTTGAGGTGTGGTTGCAGAAACATGGTGACTCAGTGCTATGGAAGCTCAGTGATTTCCTGCTTCCAGGGCTGATAATGAGAAGATGTTGCTTTCTGAACACTCACACTCATCTGTCTGTGTTACAATAAGTACTTATCCACCCTTGTATGATTGATCTTTAAAGCAAACACTTAAAGATGATGTTAAAATATATTCTTCTATCCTGGATGGTCCCAGCTAAAAGTAAGCCAATAATGGGTTGATTTCCTTGAACAGTGTAAACACTGACGCTTTGTTTGGATCAGCTAAATCAGTTGAAACGGTTTGTTTGAACATCCCGACCTGCCCAACACAGCGATAGTCCATTCATAGTTTTCTCTTTCAATAACAATAGAATGTAACAGCCGGGTTCCGGAAACTGCCTTTTAACAATAACATATAAACCTTTTAATACAGACCTACCTTGAACTCTGACCCTGGTTCAGTTTCTCTCCCACACTCTACATAAAATTTTATAGTTTTATAATCAACAACACGCTCCAGATTTTTAACCACGTGGGTTTTCATAATTTGACGAGGTTCCACCATGATCAGTACACAACTTGAACAACTTAATAACACATTTCCTGTCTCTCTCTCTTTCTCTCTCTCTCACTATCTACAAAGACAAGCTAAGGGCTTGTCTTGACCCCAGGATTGGTCATGCTAGTTAAAGTGGTAAAGCTTTAGTTGCTATTCTACAGCGAAGGGTCAAGTTAGATCAAGCCTAAGGGAATGACTGGTGTGTTTTGTGAAAAGCATGGGGGGGTGTTTAAGGATTTGGTCAGGCAGATGAAGAATACAGGATTTGCATTCTAGCACTGGTTTACCATAAGTCGTTTACATATCCTAACTGCCAAACTTAAAACAAGTCAAAACTAGGAACGGGTTACAATTGCTTTGAGTACATTTTAATTTTGCTTGCTAAAACGTTAAGTGATTTAATCTAGTAAGAAATGTTCCAAGTTTATTGCTTACCACAAAAAAATAATATGTACTTGTTTCTCAGTTTGAAGCTCTGTAGGCAGAATTTAAGTTGTATTCCAGTATATAATGTCACTGTATATCACAATGACATTTATTATTTAATCCGGGCAGCAATAATAAAATAAACTCTCCCCGTAGTGCAAATCTTTGGTTATCTGTGTCAAATAAACACTGAACGAATGATACTTCAGAGAGCATGTTAGCAAACACAGCAGGAACGAACGCTAGCATTTCACCTCTGCGCTAACCCTTCTTACATTCTCTCACTTGGACCAGAAGAAAACATTGCGGCAGTTTGTCAGCATATGTAACGGCAATGTGGAATGCCGGCTTGTACAGCAGCTCTGTAAGACGCACATTAATACACCAAACAATTAACGAAAGAAAATCAAACAAAATAAGGGTTTTCAACCTGGCAACCTCGCCAAGGAGCGACTCGATGTGCACTAAGGGCGCATGTCTCAGTTGTTGCCCTTTTTTCCTGAAGGCTGTAAATAGCGTCATCCATCTGCACTGAACGGTGCACCATTGTGAAAACTGTGAATGGGCGTCATTATTGCGATGAGAGGAATAAACAAATAAATACATGCGGCTGAAAAGCAGAACAATGGGCCCCTTTCCTGCCTTTTACATAGAGAACGTCTCTCTGAAGGGTACCAGACGAAGATACGTCGGAGGAGAAGAATAGAGGGTTTAGTACTTACAATAAAAGAAACCTTGTTTAAGGGAGATACCACCGTCAGACCAGAAGAAACCAGAAGACCGCTGTGCTGATAATACGTCAAACCAGCACTTAATGCACATTAACATTATAACAGATGAAGGTTTAATTAATTATTGGATGTCATAACTAGTTAATTTTTTTAAGTAGACTTTTTAAAACTAGGTTTCACAACGTTTGAGTCCTTTAAAGGCCCCACTGAAGTGTCACCTTCCTTGCACAAACGATGTGAAATACAGAGGGAGTGTGTAAGGTACACCAAAGACATGTGAAACATCTGAGATTTCTCACAACAGTACAGAGCAAACATAAATGTTTAAAGAACGAAAGGCAGACAAAAGTCCAAAGGGATCTAGAACAGAGAGTAATTTGCTGCACAGCAAAAAAGGCGAGTAAACAGAGAAAGAATTGAAGAACTGCACAATCAGCAAGATTACAATTTTAAGCATAATCACTAAATGGCTTTCTTACTTCTTTTCTACAGCAATTAACATAAACAATGGTCAGCTATGGGAGCCGTATGGTAATACAAATAGCAGCTTGTTGAACAGGTCACAGGTCACTGACCAATCAGCATCAAGGACAATGACAAGGACCAGAACGATGCGTTTAATACATAATAAATCGGTTGAGAAACAGTTGAATAAAACTAGGCAGTTACGTAGTAACTTGTAATGTAGTAGACAGTAATATTATTGCAGCATTAGACACAAATATTGCAAATATTGCAGAGTATTACAACACACCAACCGTTTAAAGGTGTCATCAGGTGATCTTTGGCAGTGAAGGGGCTCCAAGACAACAGCAATAGCAGGATTGCTTATTACTTTCACATAGTCTGGTCCCAGAAGCGGGCTCTCCTTCAGCTGTTCAACCAGCTCCAGTACAAATCGCCACACTTCAATACTGTCCGCATCCTCCCGTTGGCAGTAGTGCCAGGCCAGACACCGCGATGCCAGTCCTGCAGCCCTGCATGTTTCTGACTGGGGCCAAACCAATTCTTTGCAGAGAGCAGTCTTACCCGTGCCTGGGCCCCCAGTCACCAGGACCCCTGGAGGGACACGGACCGCTCCGTCCGTTCCCTTGCTGGCGTCCCGTGCCTCAAGACATCTCTGTAGCTTTTCAAGGGCCCATTCACGGCAGTAGAACCGCCGGCCCCTTAACAAGCTGGGTAACGTGCGCCTCATCTGGCCCTCAGGAGACGAACACACATGGACCATGAGGATGTACCTTCTTCCATAGTCCTACACAAAACCGAAGCAGATACTCTTGGGATCTGTTTAATCATCCAATGCTTGCCGAGACGTTAGCACAGACTGATCAGAGAGCTGTGATGTGATGCGATGCATGCAAATGTTTGGTATTGAAAAGTTTCCCGGATTGAGAGTCTGAGTGTGTCCTGAGATGACTGTTGGCTGCAGGTGTGTTTGTATTTTGCAATATGATTAGTCATGCCGCTAGTTAGAAGCCCTGCAAAACAAAACAAACATACAGCTTGAGTTAAAGACGAAGCGTGTAATTTTATTTGATGTTCAAATACTTTCTCCTGCCCCAGTTTAATATGCAGAGACAACTATAAGTAGGTTGTCTCTAACTTAATTTCCCTGAGAAGTGTAAACACTGTGGTGCTATCAAAACATTGCTCTCCTTGTTTGAACATCCCGACATGTCGATTTTTGGCTCAACCAATGGTGCGCTAGCTGTTTGCCCGACCAATGACAGATGAGGGAAGCGTTTAGGAAAATGTTTTAAAAGCACGTTTGACAACGCTAGTGGTGTAGAAAAGACACACTTTGCCTTTAAATGTTATCTCTTCATTTAACACGGCTTGTGCCCTGACTGCGTACGTTCCGCCTATGCCATGTGACAAAGAAAAATAGTCAGATAAAGAAAGAGAAACAGAGACAGCGGTTAAACGTTTCTGTCAGACTCCCATGAGAGAAAAATGTGCTCGCATACACAGGTGAGTCAAGGTGCTGACCCACCCTGAACTTAAACTGTTCTGAGTAATAAAGAAATACACGTTAGAAAAACAAAACGGAACGCTTGAGAGACGGCGAGCGAGATCTTACTTTGACAAAGACTGGATCTTCTTTTCCCTTTAAGTTTTCTCCATGGCGGTCCTCAGTCTCGCCTCTGATGTGTTTCTGTCATTAGCTCTCTCTCTCTCTCTCTCTCCACGGCTTTATGAGGCTCTTTCCTTTCTTCTTGCCGTTCTTATGGTTTTGCTCAACAGACTGAAATGTACTCCTCCTTTCGCATGCTCTCTCTGGCTTCCAGCTGCTTACCGGTTTTTCTGGTCCTTTATCTCCTCCCCTCTTGCTTCTCAACATGTCAGGGCAAGAAGCAAAATAGCTGACTGAAAAAGTGAGCGAGAGAGAGAGAGAGAGAGAGAGCATGAGAAAGGGAGGAGTTAGGGTTTGGGGTCAAAGTTTAAACACAGATTCATGATGTCATACGGCATTTCTTTCTTTGTCTTCACGCATTCTCTTAAGAAAGTGAGAACTTGCGGACAGTCCCCTTACTGTTGCTCTAAATAAACCCAACCTAACATGCCTGCAATTTATTAGAAGCCGTAAAACAAAACAGAAGTGCCTCCCCTGAACAGCCTGCAACCTCATTACAGCAAATACAGTGCTGACATTGTATCTTTTACCCCATGTCTAAATCAACAAGCAACTAACAAACAACATATGGTGGTGATTGGGTTGTGCACTGGTTAAAGATCCAGTTTTTCTGCCCAGAGGTCACAGGCTCAAACTGTCACGGCTAATGCATTAATTCTCCGGGCAAACCATTGCGCCCTCGAGGGAGGAGCCCAACCCAAGATTGCTCCAGCAGTCTCTTTGTAATTGCTGTAATGTGGGTTGCATTGGATAAAGGAGTCTTGATAAATAACAAGTAACCAACCGTGTGTGTGTGTGTGTGTGTGTGTGTGTGTGTGTGTTTGTGTGTGTGTGTGCGTTTTGTATACCAGCATATGCAAGTAACACAAAATGAAATAACATAATACTGCCCTAAATACATCCACCATTGTCATATTTCTGAATGTCACTAATGATTGTCAACGACTACCCGGAGTCAATATTTGGTCGCTTTAGCATAAAAAAAGATATTGTATATGTATATATACAGAAGCTTTTTAAGTCAAACATACATCATAGGTCGACCATCTTATACCGTATTTATTTATATATGGCCAAGCCAGCCAAACTGGACACGACACTCAAACCCCGAGGCTCATAATATCCATTATTTACAATCCCACACCTGCCCATGATTACAGCTGTGACAAACAGCGCTTTGTTGCTTTGTGTATTTTCCTATGACATTATTAACCCGTGTCTCGCAGACTGACGAGTCGTGCTTCATTAAAACTATACAGAACAGCATTTTATAACTCTTGTATGCGTATATATATAAATATTTATATATATTAAAATATGCATTTTCATATTTAAAATTTAGGTCTACATCACATCAGGCTACAAGCTCCTAATTAGTAAACAGTCATTTGAGGATTTAATTAAAAAGACAAATCCCCTGAGATTATGTGACGCGATGGACACGAATCAGCCTGGGTGGTATTTAAACCCAAAACCTTACGGTTATCAGACTAGAAGTTTAATTGGTATTGGCTACACCAACTCCGAGTAATGCATTAACTGAAAAAATAAAATAATAACAAGTAGTTATGCGTCTCTTAATCCAATATAACACGCGTTCCAGCATTATAAATATCATTTAATACATCAGAACTAGAGACCTGAGCAGGGCAGGTTACAGGTGCCGTATCTTCATATTTCTGCCCACCTGAGCGCTCATATCGCCCGTCTGGAAAGCAATAAATAAACGATGCTTTTGACTGTCATAATACAATGATAATAACCTACTTGTTTGAAGGAACCTTGTAACAGCGTCAGCATGGCAACATATCCACGCGTGTGTCTGGATAAATCCAGGCACTCCGACGCGCTGGTTTCGTACAGTCGTGATATATTTGCTTACATGAAGCGTGATGTTGCTCTGCGTCGTCTGCCCGTTTAATTCCTGTAGGTTTCCAGACATGCAAATCGCTTAACGCGTTCAACCCTTCGCAAAAGCAGAACGGATCGCGCACAGCTCCCCACCGTATGTATGCCAGCGCTCCGCTAAGTTTTCATGCATCTTGATTGGTTTATTCCGAAGTTATCGTGGTAGTCCACAAGAGGGCGCATTTGAGTTAGTAAATAAACCGATTAAAAGGCGTTTACGTTTAAGCGTGTCTGTACTGTAATGTGTCATTTGGACAAACAAATGATGCAGATTGTCTAATTTTCATTTTTTTTATTTATTTTTGATTTTGGGTCAAATGGTAAGATTCACTCTATAGATATTTCTTGTTTTGTTAACAAAAAATGAGCTAAACTCACGAAACCTTCGTTAAAAAACGAGCTTTCAAACAGATTTGTTGAAAACCGGTTGCAGTTTTATCCCGACAGCAATGAATATTTCTAACATGAGTATTCTTTGCATTTAACATCCAACAATAGCTTTTTTTTCCTGTTTCTGGGATGCACTGAAAATCCTCTGCTGTGAATGAAGCATTCCCAAGGCAGGGTTAGGAATTCAGAAAATATTGCTCGCAAAGACCACCCAAAGAACTTTCTGACTGCACACCTGCTTCAGTGCTTAAACTTTTCCTCCTTTTATTGGCAAGCAGTCAAAATTCTTCAGTACATGTTCAGCCATATTATTATAATGATAATTCATTATTAATATCATAACAATAATGTTTTCCAGATACACTAGCTACATTAGATTCCACTTCAAGATCGGGTAGGCAATTTCTAACCGACAGGCTAGCAATAGCAAGCTAGCGTTTGAAAGCATAAGAATACGCCCTCCCTTCACAGCGCTCTCCAAAGCCACGCCTCCTCCAATACACATGAACGCATACATAGTTTGACAGACAAGTAGGATATCCTATCATTGCATTCAGACCGAACGCAACGATTGGCCGAAAATTGACTGGTTCTGCGCCTTCCACAGAAGATATACACTGATATAAATACATTTAGACCACTTAGTGATTGCTATCAGGATGTGAAGAGACTTTCAACCGGTATAACAAAAATCATTTCCAGATAAAACGCCTACCCTGCCTTTAAATGAGATGAGTGGGGATGCTTGCTCAGACCTGAAAATGCTTCTGCATCCATATATTTTCAGACGTATATAATCATAATTTTATATGAGTTTAGTCTTAGTCAGGCTGTATATATTTAGTTTTGAGACTGATCTGAGATCAGCCGCATTCTAGATCTAGTGCTTTTTCCCTTGATATGAATCAATGTTTCCTCCCACACAAGGCTATAACTCTGAATTTTATTTCCCTTAAGCAGATGCTCAATTTTATAACTAGAACAGAACAAAGCACACGGTTCACCTCGCCACGATCTCCGATTGTTTTGTGTGGCTCAAGACTGTGTAAATATCTGAGTAGACGGAGTCCAGACATTTGAATATGAGATTGTGCATTAACAGTTTCTGGCTGCTGTGATTTAACGCTAAAACAAGCGCAAAGCTGCAGGGAACGATAGCGTTACATAATCCCCCCCTCCAGGGTTTAAACTTTGCCCGTATGTTCTCTCTAATACATTCCAGCAAGACTAAAAACACGTTAATTGCCTTCTGCTCTTTAAGAGCATCACTCAAAAAGCACAAACGTGTTAACATGCAAAGATCGTATTCTTTACCTTTGCGGCACAAAATAAAACAGAATAAAGTTATTCAGGTTTTTATTTGATAGAGAAAATAAATTTAATTTAGCTACTTTTTGATGATTTTCCCCTCAGTGTAGTAATTATTGATTTCTTGTTTTCTGGTTTTCTAGATTATTACTCATCATAGTCCATACACCCTGCAGGGATGCTGCTTCTGTATACAGTCTTTACACATTTTCTGACCCCAAAATACACTGTGATGTAAAATTGTGACAAAAAAACATCCTAGTAAAGATGTGACGCTGTCTTTCTTTTTGTCTTTCATTTACCTGCTATAACTCGTTTTGTGTATCTCTGATCAGAATCAGAATGAGCTTTATTGCCAGGTATGTTTACACATACGAGGAATTTGTTGCAGTGACAGAAGCTCTACAGTGCAACAGAACGACAGTGACAAGACAAGACACAGGTAATAAAAAGAACAATATACAAATATACAGATATACAGAATGGACAATGTACACTGAAATCAGCACTACAGTATTTAGCCTTCTTTGTGGTTTTGCGTCATCTATTAATTCTGATGTATAAAAAACATGAATTAAAAAAGTGACAAAGCAAACACTGGCTTTGTGACTTTTGAAAGGCGCCTCACCTCACTTTGGCCGATAGGGGGAAGCAACACTCCATTAACTAATTTTTTAGTTAATGGTGACAATATGGTGACAAGCGGATTATTATGCGAGAATTCACATTTGTAAAAAATTAAAACCCATATAAACAATAATGTAAAATATTGTTTACGTTTTGTGTAATTGAATTAATTGTCATTGTTGCTTTTGTTTTGTGGACTTTTAGTTCGTATTTAGTGTTTCCTTTTCTCCTCCTTAACTGTTTTTTAATCAGTTTAAGTTTTATGTATTAGACCCTTATCAGGGTTTATGCACACAACACCGTGGCTTTCACTGCCAATAAAAACACAAGAAGACATTGAGAAACGTTTTGAGCGCGTTGTATAGATTTGTCTCAAGGTTGAGAAAACCCACGTTTATACAAATTTGTCAAACTGTTTCATGTGTTCAGAGACTTGTACTCCCTTATCTTAATCTATTTATATCCAAATGTTATTATGTATTTAATTCATTGTCACTGTATGCATATTCCTAGTTGAAAAAGTGCAGTCCCATTAACCTGTCATTCATTGCAGTGTATTTGACCTGATTATATGAGGATGATTATGTATACGATTATTGAATTAATTCTTTGAATTAATTAACAGCTGATGTAATGGGGTATACTGTTAATATACGCATGATAATCAGTATGAAGTATATCTGTCACTCTCCATCTGTTATAATCTGATTTTACTATTTCT